>CCAG010006973.1:0-122301 GCA_001077435.1 Glossina morsitans morsitans | reverse complement strand
GTGTGTTTGTGTGTGTGTGTGTGTGTGTGTGTGTGTGTGTGTGTGTGTGTGTGTGTGTGTGTGTGTGTGTGTGTGTGTGTGTGTGTGTGTGTGTGTGTGTGTGTGTGTGAGTGTGTGTGTGTGTGTGTGTGTGTGTGTATTTTTATGTATATGTGTAGACCAACTCTCCAATCGCACGCTATGCAACACGTAAAAATTGCGAAATGTTAACGAAAAGAATTCCAACCATTTATGCCAACGCAACGCTATGGAAAGTGCATCACGTACGCATATCAGGCATCGTTTATACTGATTATTACGATTTCTGATTTTGTATTTTTTTTCTTTTCTTTTCGTTTCTTTTCTCTTTTTTATCCTTTTCATGCTCAAACTACAAATGCTTTATTAACAACGACGAGAAAAAGTTAAAGGCGATGACCGTACACTCTATGCAGCACACACTACTTTTCAAGACGGTTGAATAAAAGCTGGAAAGGGCGAGCGGGAGAAGACACTGAGACTGCAATAGAGATTGATAGATAGAAAGATAGAGAGAGAAATAGAGAGAAAGAAAAAAATAAATAAAAAGTTAAATGTATTGACAAAAGTTTTTAATGTCATTCGCTATTGTAGATTACCTACGTATGGCATTCATAGAGGCAGTTTTCCGTTTCCGTATAGTCGGCCTGTTATATATTTATGCACATATATGCCTACCTGCCATGTTCCTGACATTGTCGAGACTTATCATGAATGGTCATCCATTTATTGTACGACTTGTGTTTACCTGGCCGGCTTTCTGTGTTTCTTTATTATTTTTTCCTTTCATTTTTAATGTAAACAGCGTCTCCATGCAGTTTGCTGCTGCTGATGTCAAGCGCTTTATAACACCTTTAACTATGTTACTGAAACATTTAGTCTTGACTTATGTTTATAAACATATCTGCCTGACAGTAAATGGAGTAAGATACCCTGGGCGGGTGTATGTATGAGTTAGTGCGTGTCTGTATGTGTGCCTGTGTGTGCGTTTGTATATATTTCTCTGATTCAGATTCTTCATTTCGTACGTCTTATGTCTCATTTCATCGCTTACGTATATACGTATATACCATCATCTAGTTTATTGCGTGACGGAGAGTCTATGAAAAATGCAATCAACTCTCATTTAACAGCATCATTTGTCACTTCAGTTTATGGCAAAAAGTATCCTGTCGAGTAGCTAGTTGTAGGTGGTTGTAATACTTAATCTTGTCATACTCGTTGCCGTTATTTTGTATTTTTGTTTTTTTTCGATTTTTTTTTTAAATCTTATTTTTATTTGTCTTGCTTTGTTTTTCATTTATTCACTTTTCTTTTATTTTACATTTCACTTCTATACTCCTCTTGTTATATTTCATTTATGAAACGGGTCCAGTAATTAAATATAAATTGTAAATATTTTTAAATAAAATTTAACACCATATACAATACAGTTTTAGTGGTTTAAATTAACACCTTTTGATGCAAGCTCATAATGGCATTGATGCTGACGGCGCCGGCGATTGAATAACACTTTACGAAACAATACGAATGTATTCCCAAAATTTTCATCATTACCATTATCTGCACTTAATAGTCATTGAGAATACGCCACAAATATTTTTACCATAGAGCATAAATATTATTTTATTAAAAAAAGAAAAATAACAATTTTTTCGTGCCGTTTTTTGTAAAAACTGCTTCAAGCTATTTTCTCACACGTATATAAATGGTAGTCGTTAAGGGGATTTACTCTGATAGTGGAAAAGTGTCTGTTATTCTGGCTATGAAAAGCCACCCAATGCGGTGAAACCAATAAGAGAGAAGGGCGAAAAAAAGAACAACTCAGTTTAACGCGTTAAGGGAAAAGCGAAAGAACGAAGCATTACAAGCAACAAAATAAATCGTTTATCCGCATTTGAGTATGCAAAGGTGCTAAAAACATATAAAGGAAATTATTATACCCATATGCAGAGGGTAGTGTTGTGTACTGCGGTTATTATCACACCCCTAAAGCGAAATATTGAAATCTTTTTTTTTTTTTTTTTTCTTTTTATACACTGATAAAAGATTGAACTTGAAAATTGAAACAAAGGTTTCAATTAACAGTGAGTGGTTTTGTTCAAATTAATGCAAATATTGGCTAAGCGATGTTAAAAATATGATTAATTAGGATTAAGAATTTCATGTACACCACAGTTGGTATACATTGCAGAATGTCCACCATGTTCAGTACATAACCGAAGTCGTGTTTTAATTAGTTTGCTTACCATTACACCTCGAAATAATTAATGGCTCAATAAGCAGGTTACATTCAACCTTTGTTATCATCCAATGAAGATCAGACTTGATTGAAATCTTGAAGTCTTTTGTTGTCGGTAGCGATTGGCTGCGCTAAGCAAGGTGCTATTTGCAAATCAATATCGCAGTAAAAAAAATCATGCAAGTCATTTTGAAACGTTCTAATTGTTGAGCTCTCAGGCTGTTTCCGTTACAAATATATTATAGTCGTCAAACGCTGATCAAAGCTGAGCGAAACGTTGATTGTCTTGTCGCTTGTGGTGAATGATTTACCTGTACAATGTACAAGTCAATATTCAATATCAATTGTAATTTCAATATATTTATCCTGCAGCTATTGGGTCGTTCGGAAAATCATCTCTTTTTGTTTTTCTTCTTGCTCAAAATAAACGATCACGAGACGTTTGAATTCGAGAAATTCACTTTCTTAGCGATCTCACGACTTGTTATTCGACGACTTGGATCAATTAATGCCTTTGCTTTGTCGTTATTAGTTTCAACTGGTCTTCCAGAACGCGGGCCATCTTAAAGGGAACGAGATTTTGCGAAACCGTTTTGCCATTCGTCTTGTGGCAGCACATCTTCTGAATACACTTCCAATATTTTTTTTTCTTGCTTGAACAGCATTTTCACCTTTTCGAGAGTAGAAATGTAAAATATACGGAAAGTACGGCTTCAACTTTCCGTATTGGACAGAGCACCAGGCAAAAATCATTGCTTGGAATTAAATAAAGCTTTTCCTATCAGCTGTCAAAATACGTAGCGGCAATCCGGCCTAAGTGTGAATTTCACTGTGAGAAAATGCCTCGTGCCTCCTCCTACAACGTCGTTAAAATAATTTAGTTAAACGACTTTTCGAACAACCCAATGCAAAGTTGAAGTATTTCGCAAATTTCGTACACTGTCAAGATTAAATTATAGTCCAGTAATTAAGCTCATAAATCTGTTAGAACGCTTGTGAAAAATCGTATCATATCAATATGTACTTGCATGTGAGATTATTCCAGATAAGCGATTTTCACTTAAAGAGGCGGTATTGAGGTCGTCACAACTCACCGAAAATACTAATCTCTCTATGCGATCTAGCTGCACATTGATATCTGTCTCGGAAACTGCTTTTGCGCTTAAGCGTTGAGGAAACTCAAAATGTACGGAATTTGCACATTTCACGCCACAAGTTCAAAATGTTCAAATGTATATAAATGTTTAATTTCAGAACAATGAAAGTTTGTTTAGTCAGAATGCAGCCATGCTTTAGCCATCTAAACCCGTCTTAGGTAGTTTGCGAGAAATTTCTTTACCAGTTAAAAGCGAATTTGAAAAGACGACTTTGCGATGCGCAATGAAGCGGAAGAGTTAACAAATGTAGCTAAGTTTCGAACGCTATTATACTACGTGACAATAATGATCGTTCTCTTATCATTCTTTTAAAAAGCTGCAATCACTTAAGTATTTAACAAGAACAAATTACAAAACACATTAACGAGCAATTCAAGGCTTAGGCTTACGTTATCGTTATCATACTTAAAACGCATAGTAATGAAGGATCAAATTCTTTGTTTGCCTCCCCTCCGATGAAAGCTTCAATTTATTGACATCTGCTACTCAATCAGTATGGAGCAGAAATCTCGACATTACCGAGCAGCTATTATAATGACATTCAGATTATAACAATCGGAGATCTTGTGAATAAACTCGAATTGATGTCCTCATGATGCCGCTGACAGAATTCAAGAAATTCTTGCTATTGTTAGCAAGAGTGTGCGCTGAATTTATCGATTACGCTTCTGCGTATTCAATCAATGATCGAGTAAGTGAAAATATAACAAAGTTTGGACACTTAAGTGACAGCACTTGAATGAATGTTGTCCAAAATGATACCACGGAAAAGAGCACAGCACTTGTTCTAAATCTATTGTCAACGATGAAGACCATTTCACCTCAGCGATTTCGCTTAGCAGCAACATTCGCCTCGTTTCATCAAGTTAACAAGCCGGAATTTGATGCGCTTGTGATGACGACAGTCCGGCCTTGCTTGCCGGCTAAAAACACTGTATACCCTAAACAAGACGACTGCATTTACCACGCGCAAGTTATTGAAACCAAAGTTCGATTAAAAAGATCCTTAATAAGAAACATTTTTATGGCGAACTTGAACAGACACTTTAGTCTTAGCCACAAAAAAATTTGTGCTTTTTTTTTTTTATTTCGGTCACACATCAAGTTTATGTATTACTATTTTAATTTTCTCTCTAAATATTTTTTTATGAATAATGTTTTCATCGTTATTTCGTTTCAGGTACGTTGAACAAATGCTTTACGACAGATGTGCTTGAACCTTATATTTCAGGTATCGTACCGCATACTGTTATTATTATTGTCACAATATTTTCTTCTTTGCTTTAATTCACAACCTAGTAAACACGAATCGCTTTTAAAATTATTTCGTTTTAAATAAATTAAACGGAATTCATTCGCTGTGTGGACTGTCTTCGTAAGTAGTTCGCAACTAATATCTACCATGTGTCACAATCTTTATATATTATGTCTTTAATAACTTGCATACGATGTATAAAATATTTATATGTGCCACCTACAGTTTTCCGAATGCACATTAAGTGTATTTCAACATTAATTAGACAATTTGTTTTGACTGGACAACGACACGCTCAAATCGAGCGTGCATGCAAATATGCACCCAAGTACTGTCTCTATCACAGGCTGTGCTTCTTTTTTTTCATTTTTCTATAAATATATTTCTGACACACGTATGTATATATATATATATATATATATATATACGCATATTATTTTTTTTTTGTCTTTATTGTGTTTAACCGATGACAATAATACGGTCCCAGAGCTGATAATTTGTTAATGAAAAACTTGTTGGAGAAAATAAACATAAATGTCTGCTGGTGTGTATTTAACAAGTTTCTCAAATAAAAGAGCTCAATACGTACATACATGACCTAATTAGGTGGTTAATTAGAAACATGAAACATGTGTCGTTGATATAAGTTTACGTAAATATATGATATGATATGTAGATAGATAGAAAAGTTTTGTTGCCTAGTTTTTTGCGGTTATGCCTCACTGGGATATGCGACTTCATTGGAGCATAAATATTCTAAATTATGAAATTAGAAAAGCAACAAATTAGTTAAACTCTGAACTAAATGAGAATTCATGATTTTTTAAACGTTATTGACGCACAAAACATGTAAATATGTGGAAGCATGCTAAGTGAGATGACTAAAGTATCATCCAAATATTGCCATCTAATCGTAAGACAACTTTAGACCTATTTCGATGTGTTTTTTTTTTTTCTTTTTCTTTTTTTTGCATATATATTAGGTTTGGCCAGGAAGGTATGGCGTGATCAGGCTGAAGAGACAGCCTGCAGCCACATTGTGATTCATAAAAAAGAAAAAAGATAGATACGCAAACAATCGATTAAGAATCGCACTGCGCCGACTTGACCACCCATAGTTTTGGATACTCATATAAATATACGGATAAACCTATATATGTGTATGTATATAGGTATAGGTATATATAAATTTGAAGTTCCCGTTGGACTTTGACGATGGAAATCGTGAGAACACTTTGTTATTTGACTGCGATTTTTTCTATTTACACTGACTTTAAAATTACCCTTTAAAATACGCGTTACTTCCATCAAGAAGATCTCGAAAAGACGCTCTTACAGATTGGTGCGCGCAAATGCTTAAAAAATAGAATGGCAATGCTTCAAATGGCGTATATAAGGGATCGCAATAGATGACATATTTGGACATGGATTTAATCGCATGATTCGGAAAATAAACAGCAGTTGATGTCACGGGTGTTCCATGATGCATCACATCCAACAAAAATTGCTCGCCTTGAAACAAATGCTTGCCAGTTTTTGCGAATCGCTGGTCAATGTGTGTGAACCGTGTCTTTAAGAAAGAGTTAGCAAAAAACAACCTATTTTAAACGACACTGAACCATTGGCTTACCGGAAGTCTTCGGCGAAACAAACGCGTTCGGAGCATTCTTCGTCATAACAATGTAAGCCCTTGCTCACCTTCTCTACCAGCCGACTATTTAAGCAATCAAAAATTCGTATTAATCGGCCATCTGCCGCGATGTGCTCAACTGGTACTTAATGATTTGTTTTTGTAAGCGAATGTCAAGAATAAATTGCATAGACAGCGATTTTTGGCACCAAAAGAAATCATTGATGCGTTTAAAAACCATGTTGCGGAGATGGCTCAAACCAAATGGAAAACATGCTATGACAAATGGTCCGGACGTCTACAAAAGTATATAAATCGTAAAGGAGAATACGTTGAAAAACTGTAAAAACATTCTTAATAACCTAAGTTTACTGCTTTCTCATTATTAGGATAAACAGAGCTGCACACACACATATATATGTATATTATAGAAAGCGGTAACACTCAACATTAATTAATTTGATTGAAGACAGTTTACGCTTGAAATATTTGCAAGTATCGCCACAAAGCTCGTCATAAGCTCAAGTTCGCCATCCTTCATAGATGGATGGCATGTGACTTCGAACATTTCAATTTTAAAAAAGTTTTTTATTGCAACCCATGAATCTTTTGCCTTCTATTTTGCACACCTCTGATTTACATTTTACTCAATTTTTCAATTAAACACAAAGAGAAACAGAAAATGTTGTAAATCCTTTTTTTTATGTTCGAAATTTATTTTATTCTCTTTTAGTTTGTTTATTGTACGTATCGCCCGTCTAGAGTAACGTGGTTTTATGTTTTTTTAACATGAATGTAGTTTGCAGCAGCACAAGCTTAATTTAGCCTTGAAGGTTTATATGGCACCCATGTGGTTTGACATAGTGTTGCTTTGCGTTTGATTTACATTACTCTCCGAGAGTGGTAAGACGTCAACACTTTTCTTTATATGTTGTTTGCGGCAACAATAAGAGATGGCGGCAGCAACACTCGAGCCCAACAGGGCACCCGCTAAACAATCCGACCAATGATGTTTGTAATCAAATACACGGCTCAAGGCAATAAACCAGGCCAACAGCATACAAACTAATTGCACCGTTGGCAAAATGAGGTCAAATACTGCCGCGTTCGACTGTTGTCGTATGAAGCATTGATGCAATTGTAGTTGTTTCTGTTGTTGCATGTACAACACCAAATAGACCATAGAATAAAAGGCTAAACTTGAGTGGCCGCTAGGAAAGGAAAAGTGAGCATAGTTCAACAATTCCGCGGTAGCATAATTAGCTGTATTTTTGCATGTATAGTTTTGAACGAAAATGCCTAAATTTTTTGGATCAGCACACGATGAACCATCTGCCAGCTGAGGTTGGCACAATGTAATGAAGTGTGGCCTTAAACGACCTATAGCATATTTACCCACATTTTTAAATAAATGCTCAATAGTAAAGCCAAACAGAAACCACACTTCCGTTGTATAAAACTCAAGCAAAAATTTAGACCATTTTAGTCGTTTGCCTTCACGCAAATGCTTTAAGAATATCCATAGCATTAAAACAATCGAAGGTGCATATAAGCCAATTATGTACATTACATTAGTTGATATTGTACTTGGATGATAAGGATATCGCAAGGTATTGTCGTCACAAAAAAACCCACGTTGCGTAGGCGGTCCCCATAGCTTATCGTAATTGAATACAATGCCGAGCAAAATGCCCAAAATGATTAAATTGAATATAATTCTCGTTAAGCACATTTTGGACATTTTTCACAAAATTTTATGAAAATCTAGTAGGCACTACAAGCGTATTCGTTGAACTGCTGATGGGTGTTGCTCTCTACAGGCTGTTATTGGTGTTTGCGATTCTTATCTGTTTAAGCAAACATTCGAGATTTTTTCAAAATCTTGATAATAAACGCTTGACCATCGTTCTGGTAGAATTTCTGAAACCCTTTCCCTGTCTGCGATGAGAAATGCTTCTCTAACTTAACCCTTAAATACATATTGTTGCCAATTGTCGACATTTTTAAAATTAGTCTTAAAATTAAGTGGAACCGGAATGTAGGCCATTGGCAACAATATGCATTTAAGCATTAAGACAGCGGCATGAAACTTACAAATGACAAGGTTTACCCATTCTAGGCGCCTAGTTTTACGCATCGAAGAGTTGTTTGTTTTTATTCATGTATTTTTTTTTTTTTTTACAAAGCTCACTGAACTTATACAGGCCATTACCAATAGCATAGCGGTATGAGTATATCGTCATATTGTTTCGGTGATAAGAACAATGAAAGCAATAATAATAATATTAGCTTTGCATAATGAGAGATAAGCTGCGAACCTACACTGCCAACGAAATGAGAGGAAACAATGAAATACATCTTCAGAACTTTGTCTTAAATTTTAACAAACGAAAACAAGAAACAAATAAGGGTCGACTTGAATCGAATTTCTTACCACCCATTGCTTACCTGTTTTGAAATAAGGAAACTCTTGAGACAAGCCTAGCTATTATCATTCATTGTTCACAACTCCAAAGGCACAAAATATACAAAGTCTTGGCAGTGAGCAGTAATCGTTTGCTGTATTGCACGCTACTTATAGCGCTCCGTGAAGAATACCACGCGCAGATGGCAGATGGGGAGAACTCCACGGATTTGTTTACAAACGAAAAGTTCGATTTTATCGGGAATGTTAGTCTATAGCACGACATAGGTGTGTTTATATCTCTTCTTTTATGGGCATTGGGCTATGTGTCCAAAAATGTGTCCAAAATTCGTTTGCATTTCTTTTTATACTTTTGTTGTTTATTAAGATTGTGCGTATGTGTATACGATAGGCAAAACGACTTGAGATAAATTCACTGTTTGTTATGTCAATCGTTTCAAAATCCTTTTCTGAATCGATACCACAACTGTTGGCCCAAGAAGGAGGTGTGTAGAAAACTAATCGGATCGAATCAGTTTTACGATAACTTTCTTTTGAGAAAAGCGTTCTTGTGTAGTAACGTTCCTGTTCAGGTTCAATTTTCTTAGTCACAATTGCATTGCAATTGCATTGCATAGCAAATTTACAGTGAATAAAATCTATTAAAACTGCAAAAATTCGATTAGTGGACTTTCTTCGATCAACTTAATCATTGGTTCCACTTTACAATTACAATTCATTCAATCAATTATAAAATTAATTCATTCTCCTATTGTAATCACTTAATACAGAATACGAGCTTTTTCTCTTACCTCTCCCCTTCGTCTCCCGAACACCATTCCATTCATGTCGGTCTCTTTTAGCTGCTATTCAAGTACATCTGCGAGCAATTAGTAACAATTTGATTAAGGAACTTAAACAGAATCTAATTCAATTGATAAGCCGGCTGTTTATTATGCTCTACGCACGCACATATGTATTGATAAATAGAGTAAACAAACGTACACTCAGGCGCGTACATGACGATGCAAATTTACTATAAATTAAAGCACGAGGGACTATCAAAACATTTAACTCATAGAACGAAAATTATTGAAATTCAGTTAAAAAAGCAAGAAAAGCTCGTAATTAGGCTTAAGGCTTAAAACCACATTTTGCAGCGATTTGCTAAATTTGTTAATATTTTTATATTAAATATTGGTGAGTATATGGGTGAGACTGTGCAAAACCTTCGACAGATGGTATTCACAGCTGTTTTGGTCGGTCCACATTTGGTTTGTAGATCGAACATATCGGAAATGAGGTGCAACGTCCTGCTGTTTCAACATCGAGTTTAAAGATATATAGAACATTACTGTATATGTTTTGTATATGTTGTATATGCATATGTATGAGAGAATAAAAACACAACAGGAAAGATTTGGCTTTCTCCTTTCCGAGAACTGAGAAAGACGGTACGAATTCGTAAAATGCCAAATGCTATGTCTCTCTCTCTCTCTCTCTCTCTCTCTCTCTCTCTCAACTAACTTTCTATCTCTCCCCTTATCTCTCTTGCTATCTCTCTCTATCTATAATGATAATCATGCTTTTTTACCATCGACAATTAATTCACTTCAACAGTGTAGGGTCAACGTCGAAGGCGAGTTATTATAAGAGACACTTGCACTACGCTCATGCCCCTTTCATTTTGTGGAAATAGAAAACGTAATTGCTCCTAATCGGCATATGACGATCACATGCACAGTTCGCTTGTACCCTCATCATTGACCAATTAATGGTTTTACGGCATTTGCTCCAAACTTGGCATGGTGAATAAGCTTTATTTTCGCTATAGCTTTACGCACAGACGCAATAGTGCTCGTGCTTTAAAACTGTAATACAAAATGCAACAAATCGCACTGACATGACTTAAATCTTACAAGATCTCTTACTTTCAATTACTTTAAAACGCTTTATTACTATAATAATAAAAAAAAACTATAAGTGAACACTTTTATGATGTAAGCTAAAAGTTTATTTCAATACTTTTTATTATGAGACTTATTAGTTAAATATTAAAGTGACTGTGATTCTCATAAAAAGAAAAAAAGAAAAAAAAACTTATTTTGAGATGACATGAATAAAATGAAAACTAAAACATATAGAAAACGAGACGATTCGACGTCTGCGTTGTCAGTACTCGGTGCAGTACAATGATAAGATAGCAAATGAAACCTTCACTGTGTACAATGGATAAAAGAAAGGCGATTGATGATTTCGCATTTTTAGCAATCACAAACACAGTTGAAGGCTTTGTGAATATAAAATGAATGTATATGCAAAGGCAGTTAGTCTATAAGTCGTTTTAATGAAATCATTGCTGATCTTAATAAACGGTTTTACATAAACAAATGAAAACGTTATAGACGGGCAAAGTCGCGCCTTAACTACGCTGCATCGCTTCGCCCAACACTTTAATTTTCACTCATTTTCCTGAAAACACACTCCCCCTTATATCCTGTTTACATGTAAACGCAACCTTTTCATGAAAGCCCTTACATTGGCGTGTGCCCAAAACGGAAGCCGCCGCGGGCCAGATTTGGTTGTCTTTTTAAAGGTTTTATTAATTTCTTAACCCTCTTCGTCACCAATAGCTACATACTATTATTTTTCGCCACACAAGGGCTTGTTCTTGATACCTTATGCCTTGAATCTTACATATCATAGTGTCTAAAACATTGACATAGGCCATCCAAATTTCCTATGCTTAATTTCTTATGTCATATTACTATTATCGAACGATTTTCATCATAAGTAATTAATAATTAGACTCCTTCCATGTGTGCTGGGATTCAAAAAATTGCCGCTTTCGACCAAAATTTTTCACATCAATTTTGATTACCGAGCTGCTATCACATGGCGATATGTGAGGGGAAATTTTGAAAATTAGCCTCAATTTTCTCATGACAAATATTAACAAATTTTAAAAGGAAGTGGGAAGTTTTATGGGAAGTGGCAGTGAAAGTCGTCCAATCTAATATCATTTCTATAGGCTTCTTCTTTAGGCCAAAATGCGTCAGTGTAGAAAATTCCGGTCTAAAATTTTAAAAATTGCGACGAATATGTTGTGAATATAAGTGAATATGAATAGACATCAGGCGAACTAACGAACAGACGAATAGATATTCTCACATCAATTCAGAAAATTATTCTGAATCGTTTGGTATAATAAAAGGCGGGACTATCTCAAATCTTTCTGCATGTTACATGCATCCGCCCAAAGTTAATATGCCCTGCACCACAGGTAGTGTATTGTGCGAAAAAGCATTGAAATATTACAGAAGCGTTGCACTGATTGTATGTGCTTGAAGGAGACTATTCTCTATAACTTTGCAATGGGAAATTCCTTACTTAGTCCCGGAACGTATTGACTGGTGTGTTAATTATGTTGTTGGTTAAAATTTGATAGTTGGTTATCCTAGAGTTTTCCAAGGCTCAGTTAGACAGATTGCTCGTTATGCAAAATGAAAATGGAGAGACTGCTTAGCTACGGAAACACTTTATATTGTTTTGTGTGATTTCTAGAATAATTAGCTTATGTCATACAGTTGTGATTTCCAGTATATTTTTCTATTAACAAGGGGAGGGGAAGTTCAAAATATCTCCAAAATAATGTGTGTAAAGATGTTTTCCCGTACATAGAGGTCATAAAATATATTTCGAAATTCCTTTAAAAGAGCTCCAGCTAACGTACTCTATAGTTCATCACATACATTTAGACGATCTTGTAGTACAGGAAGTTCATTTTCTAAGTTCAATATTAACTTCTTACAACATGTATATAGAAACAACCCATATACATAAAGTATAGAAGAAACAATTTAGAACACCACTGTAAGCCCATCTTATGAGATCTTGAATTTATGGCGTTTCTAATGTCAGCATATTTTCAGCTTCCGTTGTTGTTTGAATATAAACGAAAAAAAAAAGTAAAAATTATATTTGCTCGTGACCGAACCTTTTGTACCCATCACCGCTATCCTAAAACCCAAATGAAGTAAAAGAACTACATTTTCACGCTTATACCGAGTGGGCGCGGCTGATTTTTTCTATTTTTAAAATAATAGTTTTTGTTGCATAGGCGTGTCCTTGAAAAAGTTTAACCCACTTCAAAATTCTCTAGGAAATTTGTAGATGATATCTTCATTTTGGCTAACGAGCGAATGCGTTCCAGAAATACTGCGCAGTTGCGCAGGCAGACCGATGGATGGATGAACAGACGGACATGTTTAAGTGCATTTCAAATTTGAGACTGGCCAAGAATTTGTATACTTTGTAGCGATTGTGCAGCTTGCTTCTGCGCGTTATAATATATTGAGAAAAAATTAAATTTTAATGCGCTATAATATTGGGTAGGCGTTGTCAATTTGTTCCATTTTTGCACAGATATTACAACATCACCCATAAAATCTTTGTTCAAATTTTTCTACTTTTCTCTGCTATTAGTTTATGAGTAGTGAGCAAGACAACAATTTTTTATTCCTTTTAGAAAACAGAGGTGTTCTAAATCTACGTGGTGTTGTGGGCGCGTCCGTCGGCCGATGTAGCTCATTTTCAATACCAACCTGCGTGCAAGAACTTCCAAAGTTTTTGCGAAATGTAAAGTCGACAGACGGACAGATGGACAGACGGATACGCTTAAATGGATTTAGAATTTAATGTTGATCCGGAACGTATATACTTTGTGGGATCTCTGATGCTTCCTTCCAGGCGTTACAAACATTTTGAAAAAATGAATGGATTCCATTCTCATCGTTCGGTGATGGGTATAAAAAGAAAACAATAAAATATGAGAAGTATTAAGTAAACAAATACGCAAATAGCAGTAAAGTTTGCGTTTGCAAACTAGATCCTGTCAATGTTCAAATTGTTTGCGCTCTAGCACATAACAAAAATTATTCCCTCCAGTTTATTTGCTGTAACTCGCACACATACGAGCCATTCAATCTTCAATCGGTACAACGTTTGATAAAATTTTTAATAAAATACAATTGTTAAAGTAAAAAAAGCAAAAAGATTAAGTAAAACTGTTAGTAATTAAATTCTCTAATTGCTATTAAATGCACAATTTGTTTGGTTTTATGACTATTGTCTGATGTGACATGCTTGGCATGCTTTATTGCTAAGTGCAACATATGTAATTTAAAATTTTTATGTACGTACATTAGCTTGTGGATATGGATATCTGTGAATGTATGCACGTATACGTGTATGTACATGTTTTGTGTCTGGGAATATATGTTTATACATGTTTGTGTATGCGTCTGTAGAAAAAACGTTACAATTATCATTATCTGGTAGGTATCTGTCTACAAGTTCTTTAAATAACCGTAGTTGAGATTTTCTTTATTTTACTCTATCGTAGTGTTCATTAAAGAAATGAAAATTTACTCATTTTTATATTCACTTTGTAACGCTTAATAAAACACAACGAAAACCATTTGTAATCAGCCTATATTCGGCATTAAATGTTTAAAGCACGACATAAAAATTCAGAGCGTTCTTACGGATGCTTTTATATAGAAAATAATTGCAGAGTGCCCTTGTATTGATTCCAAACTTTTGATATTTAGACGCAGATGCAAAAAGAAACGTTTCGCTATCTGAACTTTTATGCAGTTATTCATCGTTACTGCTGTTGTACGGTTGCATTGAATTTTGAAAGCACTCGTTATTGGTTTACAACTATCTTAGATGAAAAAGGTACTGAAAAATGTTGTTTTCATTAAATTTGTTAGTCGACCCGTTAGGACCAGGGATTATTCAGATTATTTTAAAGACTATTTATATTCAATTTTAGATCCTGGCTTTGATTTTCTGCGAACCTTTTTGCGAATATGAATCCTATTAGAAACAGAACATGGATAAAAGAACGGCGAGGTACTGGAATGGACAAACTAGTAATTAGAAGTCCCCGAGAAGCATTTCCTGCCATCGCAAGTGAATTCACAAAAGTAGTCTCTCAAGAACCTCCAATGTTGATCATAATAATCTTAGCTATAAAGAATAGAAGATCGTTAGGTCTCTTATATATGAACAGCTTTTGCAAAGGGGCGATTATATCGAGTATACTTCAATCTTGTATTCATTCGTCGTGTGTGAATTTTCTATACTTACACCACACACAATCCCCAGTCATAGAAGTGTAAGTCAGTTGAAGTTCAGAATCATTCTTCCATTGAAGCTTCATGCTGCTTTACAATTTATAGTAAGTTGAGAAATTTAATAGTTTAGAAAGTATGATGGAAAACTTTCGGTATTTACTGAGACTGCACTTTGAGTTTCACTTTTAAAAACAAACCGCATCCAATACCTTGTTATTTCGGCAATGAATCAACCAGTCTCTTGAAAGAGAGACTGACGATGAAAACGCACTCTTTTGTCAAAAATATATAATTCTGCGTATTATAAACGTAATCACAAAATTAGTGATGCACCGATAATGGATTATGAGGAGAAATTTTTCATATTACCACCACTTGTCCTATTCTTACTACCTGTACACTTGCATGCGCCAGACGCATGAAATGTCATTCAGTAAGCAAAGGCTAGTGCTTCAAGATGAATTTGTATTGATATCCATTACGCGTATGACATGTCGTCAATTATGGAACATGGAATAACGGATCACTCAATAAGTTCATAGGATGACGATTGACGTCAATCGAACAACTGTAGCTTTTAAACTGATGGTCGAACATTATCAAATTTATGGTTTCAAAGTCAATACTATTAATACTCCTATTTAAGAAGTCATATCGATTTGTCAATAGTAGCAACATTGATACGCCATCCTACGAACTTATTAAGTGTTGCATTATTGACAATTCATTCCTGTTTTTTTCCGCGCTTCGCCAGCTCAAAACTGTAAGTTTGTGCTGGTGTTGATTTGCCAAATTTTCAGTTCCAACGCTTTTGCCTTCACTTAACATCATTCAACGAGTTTCAGCTCAGCATTGATCAAGTAGTACGCCTCTATTTACAACCACTGCTAATGGTGCTATAAATTCATAAGCGTCACGGATGAATAAATTGAAAGTTCAGCAAGAGAGATCAGCAAAGAAGGGGCATAGTTTTGCCCCTTTAGGGGCTTTAAAAATTGATTGTTTCAAGATGGTTTGAGACTGAAGTTTATTGAATTATGATTAGAAATTTGTAGATGCAATGCCAATAATTTATTAAGCAGCACTCAGGACATGTAAGAGAATCACTAATGCATTATTTAGCGAAGAAACGTATTGTTGCTTTTAAGGAAAGCCTTTGAAGTCAACATTCCATTGCATTCCATGCATTACAGATAAGCTACGATTTTTGTAATCATTTTCTGATTGCGTTTCTTCTGAAAATTTCGGACTGATATCTGATATGGTTTTCAAGCTCTTCACAAAGATAATGAATACTTTGCGTTTGTTGTAATTTTCGGCTCTCTGGTAACTATAAATATTGGTCGCCTAAGAAAATGTTAAGCCTTCCAATAAACAGGAAATAAAAAAAAAGGAATGCTATAAATTTATATGGATTTCCAACAATTTTTAAAAAGGCTTAATAGTTTTTGGATTACTTATGATGGTTTCCTTGCACATAAAATGTATTTTTATATCGAAACCCTTAGGGGAGACACAACGAAAATAAATACTTCGAAGATCAAATATATAAAACTGTTTTTAGAGCTCCAACCTCGACAGTTACAAACTAGATGACAGAATTATTTTACTTGCCATGCATGAGCAGCGGATGTAGAGGTTATGCAATCAAATAATGCAATTAAAGTTTTCGATTTTTTTGTTTTAAATTGTAAGTATTTAAGATAAGACAACTTGTCACAAATCTGAAGTAGTATCTATCCATAAATTCTGCTTAAAAATTTTATTTCAATTTTCTCTCTTCTCTTATGCGACTGACAATCAAAGTTTAAGTGGAAAATATTCTGGAAAGAAAATATTTTAAATTTATGCAACAAGAAATAAAGTTTATGACCTCAAAAATTTAGTTTTTAATGGAATTTAAGGCATTAAAAAAATTTGAATTTCTTTTTCTTTTCTTTTTTTTTTTTATAAAAAGTCTCATGTAAAATCAAGTAATAAAACTGAAATAAAAATAAAAAAAAAAAAAAACGATTTTTATGGCGTTAACTAAACAACCACAACATACGATATCTAATGACCGTTTTTAAAATCATTAAACTCTAGTATAAAATCAGAAAAAGAAAATGCTGAGTGACTTATGAAAATCGTTCCACTTCCACGAAAAATTTGAGTTATAAAGTAAGGGACGAAAAGCATGCTGCGCTGCGGCCCATCTTAAGGCCGAGACGATAAACTTGAAACAAAATAGACGTGTACTCAACGCGCTCTAACTCACAAACTCAAATGCAGTCTTTTAGGATTATGTATTAAGGCTGGTCATGGCTGATTATGGTCCAAATACCTTGTCATAGGTTTGATTTGAGCTTAAGTGTGTGTTCGTATGTGGAAACCCAACTGTGGCAAAAACCACACAATCCTTTCATTTACGTGTAACAAAGTGTGGTTTCGCCATTCGCGGTTAATTTACGCTCTACTAAGTTGTATGTAAATATATATAAACATATATATATATATATATGTTTGAAGTATATGACAGCATATCGATAACAACCAATGTACATGTTATCACAAATTGATGAACAATCGGGAACATTTTATAGACGCAATTCAATTCAATTCAGACGCAAAATTCAAAGACGTACAACTCACATAACATTTATGGCCAAAAGAAACAATTCACTCACATCTGAGAATTCGTTCAATTAAAACTTTTAAAAAAGCGTTGGCGGCGTACATGACCTAACTAACATAAGAGCAAGTTTCATTCTATTATGCATAGCTTAGCAACGTAACGTAAGCGGAGTAAAAATGAATGAGTGAGTGGTGACAGAAGGTCGTGATTATCTGCAAAATGTGATTTTTAAATCATGTTCTTCTCTTTTCTCCTTTTGGCAAAACGATCTCTTAAACGTTTTTTCAAATATAGTCGTAGAACTCTATTACGGGTGTCCTTAGTGCACGAGACAACTGGACGAATAAACACATGAATTGGCAATCAATGGCCATACGTTCATAGCATTAATAACAACAAAGCAACAGTATGACAAACAGACATTGCAGACAAACAAGCAGATAAAACAAACTTTTCTATAAAATAGAGTCTTCCAACTTCATACTCATTTTGGCACATGTTGTTCAAGTTTAGCTTACCGCAGGCCCCATCGGATTTTGTTTGAAAACTTCAACAGTTTTCTAATTTATATCAAAGCCCTTGTTCGACAAGTTGCGGTTGACATTTTCATCGACTTTGTAATCGATTTCGAAGCAATATTTACACGTAAATAAGAAAAATTTTTAATTTTTTTCATTTTTGCTTCTTTAACAAGCGTTGAAAAAAATGTTACAACGTCTATTAGGTCTTCAGTCATGTTTTCGGAAAACTCTTGGCTTGTTCCAGGTGCAAAATTGTGGCCTGTAGTGATACGTTAGATACGAAAAAAATATGTATAAGCTTTGCGACACCTGCCACACCCTTCAATTTTTTTTTTTAAATGATATGAAAATAATTTTTTATGTACCTTAAGGCTCGTACTTTCTTTTCTGAAAATCGCATTTAGCGAAACGACTCTACCTTTAGTGAGTACAAGGCGAAACCGGCTTTCAAGCTACGATGGATACATAAACAATAAACCGGGAACAGTGTTATGGTGTGTTCGAATCATGTCGAAGCAATCACCAACAATAATTGACCCAATTGCGACAAACAGTGGACTTGACAAGGGAAAAGTCGTGATATACTAAATATTTAGTATCAAGAAATTTGAACGCATATCGAAGAACTTCAAGGTTCAAGGAACGTTTGCAATTCTAACCCGTAACGTCTTGTCCCATCGCCGTGTTCACTACAAATACCCCCTTCCTCTTATCACGTGTTCCGATCGATGATACATAGGCCGTCTGAGCGGCACTTTACATCATATTAAGACCCCAATAATAACCGGCTGAGTTTAATCAGTGGAAAAGCCACACATTTAAATCAGCTTATGTCTCCTTTTATTTAATTCGTTTTGTTTATAGTTCTTTCCTGAACTAAAGGTGACATAAAATTCCGATTACATTTTTATAAGTCTAGACAAAATAAACTTTTGATTTTTTTTCTTCCCTTTATCTCCTCAAGCGGCACTTTGTTTTGTATTAGAAAATTACTTATAGTCTACCTGATCTTCCGCGTTAATGTGAGCGACTAGACAGAAATATCGATGCATGGCTCACCTTGATTTCATGAAGTTGCGTTGTTATCAAAGAAAACAAATACGTTTTTATGAATCATATTAATTATATGTAAAAAGAAAATTTATTGGGAAACATTGTTTGGGTAAAGCGATAAATAAAATGATATTTGGCTTGCATTAAATATAAAATACACAAAAATATTTTGTACACATCGTTTAGCTTACAACGAAAATCCTTAATTCAAATATAAGTTAAAAACAATGCTAAAGAGAAAAATTTATTTACAAAATGTAAGAAAAAAAAAAAAAAAAGAAAACAAAAAAGACTCGTAAATACTTTTCATCTCTGACCTACACCTTCGAAGAATACTGATGTTCGGTAAAGGTTTTAATTTTCTGATCCATCGTATAAGGCGGCGGTGTACTGGCCAACACTTCGTTAAGCGTTGCTGAAGTGTCTTGTCGGGGTAGACCATCTAATACCAATGGTGGCGACCTATGCATTTTGCTGATGTAACCGGCCGTTAGCAAAGCAGCTAAAGTACCCAATATGGAACCGGCCAAAACATCAGACCAATGATGCCAATTATCCATAATACGGGTTAAGGCAACAAACCAAGCCGAGATAATCAGGATAAATTGTATGAACGGTTTGATAAGCTGACCCTTTTGCCAAACGATACGGTTTTGCAAGTAGATGGTCATATAAAGCAATGAATAAAATACTAAACTAGCATGTCCACTGGGAAATGAAAGACGTGCTTGTCTAACGTCATCAGCATTATAGCCCGTGCTTGCACAAGAATAATTTTCGATATAACGATGTTGATTCGTTGCATTTGAACAGCTGGACCCATCATGAAACTGCGGCTGGCATACCGCAATAAAGTGCGGTCGTATACGTCCTATAGTGTATTTACCTATTTCGGTTGCATCGGTGGTTAGCAGTAGACCAAACGTAAAATATGTCAATTGTTCAAAGCAATTAACTAACCATAACGGCACAATTAGACCCCACAAGCAACGAATATCGTTTGTATTTCTTTTATACCGCAATCGAGTGTATTCACCACTTGTTACTATAAGTAAAGGCGGTACAGCGATTATTAAGCCCAAAAGCACTGGTGTTATCGTGTTGCCGCGAAAAGGATATTTGATCGTTTCATCGTTGCAGAAAAACCCGCGGCGATACGGTTCGATGACAAATTCGCAAACTATTAGCGGTATCAGTAACACCACAAATGTCGTAAGGTTCAGAATGGTTTTTTTCAACAATTTGCTGCTTTGAAAATTGGACTCGGCTTCGGGCTGCATATCTGTTAAGAACGCTTAATAATTTGGATCTTTATGCTTATTTACTATTATTATTATTATTGTAAACAATAATTTGTCGTCTTTTGTTGTCAGCGCACTTTACCGCTTTGATTGTTGTCGTTTGACTGAACTTCTATCCACTAATCTGTTGTGTTTTATGCTTTACCGCGAGAGTAAAACTATGCCAAAAACACAAACACAATAATATAACCATTTATTATTTTACGGCCTTATTATTCAGGGTGCTTTTTTGCTTCTTCTTCTTCTTTTTTGTTTTTTATTCTACTGTGGCTGCATTTGGATGAACAATAATTCTGCGGGTAGTTATTCCTCATTACTAATTGACTACTTCAGCGACGCAGCATTTGCTTGACATTTTCTGGACAAACATTTTTTTCGTATCTTAAAATTTATATGACAATAAAAGTAGATGACGACACTGAAAAAAAAAAAGAAACGAGAGAAATTATTAACACAATCTTATGAATTCAAGTTATATTGGAGAGCTTATATCAACCTTGGTAGTTTAGGTTTTCAACTTATTTTTTAGTATAAAGTTTCAACTATCAAATTGCATAGATATAGCAATCATTCCACGAGGTATAAGCATTCCGTATTACATAAAGGTGGTATTAAGGTTGCGTCTCTGCAAAAAATCTTAGCAAAAGTCGAGCAAATTAAAAATGAAGAAAATTTTTCGCTACAACTAACTAATCTGAGCTGGATGAGGTTAATTCTGAAGTTGAAGACGTTGAGTTGAGAAATTGAAGAAAGGCTTGATTTGATTGACATGAAACGAGTAGTTGACCGTATACCGACTTTTGTGCAGGCTTAGAGCGCACAGCGAAAATTCGGTAAACAATTCTTTGGAAGCTTTCAATCTGCAAGTGCATTCCTCCTTGAGAGCTTGCGATGCGTTTGCTTTTGCCTAAAAAGTTCACGCCTTTTCCTCCTATGTTCCACTTAATCTATCTATATACAATCAAGGTTTGCAACAATTTTCTGATAATTTTCTCCAAATATAAATAAAAATTTTAGCTTTTACTTAATGTAACACGCTTGTTAAATTTGGGGGGAAAAAACACAAATGATAGCATTTGGAAGCAAAAGGAAGGCGCGCTTTCTTTGCTTATTTCAAAGAACGCTGTGGCTAACTCCTGGCAGGTAATGCAAGCAGGCAATCGAAGTAAGAAAATATCGAAGGCGTAAAACATCATCGTAAAAGTTGAGAGGATCATTGAAGTCTGTAGTAAAACAGCATTTACTTGGCATCAAAATTTGAAGAGATTAACTAGTTGTTGCGTGTCATAAAGTACCGGGGAAACAATCGTTGAGAAACGCTACTAACAGGATAGGACGCAATTGCTCTGATCATTACACGAAATGAGCGACTATAGACTATAGGTTTTTCGACTTTAAGACGTAGTCCCATCGTAAATGAGGTAAATTGAAATATGCTGCAAAGCCCTATACATATTTACCAGACGTTCCTTTTTCAAATTAATATTGATTTCAATCGGTGACTTATTGCCTATCTGAACTATGCTTACACATTTACAACGATAACCTCAAAATCCGGAGTGTCCTTGCTAAAGGGAATTCATTTTATTTGATAGCGCGATTCCATGGCTATAAACTTTCTAAAGTCTATACTTAAAAAAGTAAGCTTCACTTACTTTTAGGAGACATACTGATGAAATGATTCTTAGCTTATCTGTCCCTCTGTCATACAGCCAGAAAATTTTGGAGGTATCTTGACGAAAATTGGTACGTCGCGCTATTTTTTGCCCCTGGCCATACAGTTGTCGTCATTTTAAGTAGATATTATTATTAACAAGCGAAGGGTAGGCTCAGAACAATTCCCTCAAAACAAGAAAATACGCCAAGACATTAGGATAAAAAGCAGTTAGACAATGAGATTATAATTTTGATTTTACTTATTTATGTTTAAATTTGTCCACGGTAAAGGTATACACGAGCTTATGATTTGATAGTTGGCATTAATCTATAACTAAATTAATTAGATTTTCAGGGAAAAACGTTGTAAAGCAACCTAATGTGCTTTAAACACAAACTTAAGCCATGGTGCGCGTAAATGAAAATCGTATTTTCTCTTTTTATTTTAATTGTAACCATTTCTATATCGATATCTTTAATTTTTATATCGTTAAATTAAAAATTATATCGTTTAAATTTTATGTAGAAAATGTTTATCTAAAATATTTCCGTTATATTCGAAGAAACTTTAATGTCTCCAGCAGACTTGTTCATATCTAGTAAAAGCAATGTGTGTTCAAACAAAGACGTTAGAAACTAAAAAAAAAAAAAAAAAAAAAAAGAGTGTGTTTCTATCGCATGAGAGAAAAGGCGTACTAAGGTATCAAACATATATACAATACTCTCATCATCGAAACAAGGGTAATTACATGATATCGAAAATTTCAGTGGATAATAATGAAATGATCAATCATTTATTTTACGATCCGTACAATATCAAAAACCTATCAAGAAGGATTTGCAATCAAACGCAAATATCACAATTAAGATAAAAAGTTAAAAGCAAAGAAAGAGATAAGATTAGTGCGTGAAATCAAAATTGAAATTAGTATCGAGGATCGAGAAACTGAATTGGAACATAAATTCGCTATATACGAGAAACCGTCTCACAATGATAGGAAATAAAATTTTTGTTTTCATTCACAAAAAGGAAAGCCTGACAATGCATTTTTCATTTTGCTTGCACTAAACGTAACGAGATACATCCTGGAGCTCCTGGATTTTCGGAATTTTTGAGTAACTCGCAGTGGAGATGCATTTGTCGTTGCTATACACATTTAAATTGAATAAACCTTTCTGGTCCTTTCATGCAATCACTTTCACTTTTCAACTTAAGTTTTCTCTCACTGCACAAGCATTTGTATAAAAGTTTTATTCAAGATCACCTAGATAAGATAATTGAAGCAGAATGCATTTGGAACACAAACTTTTTTTTTTCTTAAATAATTTATTATCATGATGAGCATGATTATACTATCAAGACTAGTGTGTAGATAGAAGCAGTCAAAATTCTGTTTTAATAAAACGATGTTTGTATTTTGTATCAGGTTTGCCCAAAGCGTTCGAAGGAACAGTTATTATTGAAAAAAAAGACAAAAGCTGTTTTTAATGAAAAAAAAAAAAAGAAAGAAGACTGTCGTTTAAACAATAACACAACCGTTTGTTCTTTACACTTAATGATACGTTCGACTCTAACTAATCATAAATTGCATTAGCCATCCGCTTGACACGAGGGTGAGAAGCAATTTCTTTTTTTCCTCTTCTCTCTCTCTCTCTCTCTCTCTCTCTCACTCTCTCTCTTTCTCGCTGTCGGAATTTGCCCCTTACTTCCTCATCGGCTCTTGATTGTTTACTTTCTTAACGTGATATAGGCCCGGTTATCTGATAACTTGTTACATAGGTTTTTTTTCCCCATTATTTGCGCTATTTATCGATGAATTTAAAACAATTATATTTGTTTTGTTGGAAATTGTTGCTGTTGTTACTTTTAAAATGCGCTCTTTTTTCGTTTGTTATTATTATGCAATTTTCGCTTTTTAATCGAATAAACGCCAGTATATATATAAGGTAGCGCGCGCATTGTGTGCAAACTGATTGTGTTGTGAGGAGTGCTATTAATTAAAACGCTGAGTCAGAGGAAAGCATTATGACTGTAACAAATGAGTACTTTTTTTATTGTGAGGAAGTTGTTTGCATAGTAAACATTTTTGAAATTTTTCAAATACTTCCCCTTGGAATCACTAAGCTTTGCTTTAGAGAAACGAATGAGTAATTAAAATTTAGCAAGGACTCAAACCACCAGTACTAACCACAGTAAAATGAGTAATTCGTTACGCGTGCCCCAGTGATTTAAATTCTGTGGAGCGCAAGTATTGCAAAGACCCTGTCGATAATATAAACCTTTGATCAACATGATGCTGATGAGGTTGTGGAGAGATCATTTGCGAGTTGGAAAACGGGCGCGACAAGTGTGATATCAGATTGAATTTCTGCCTCATCATCTCACCATTTTACACTTACCTGCCTAAGGTGAGAAAGGGCTAAATGGCGTTTGCTTATCGCGGCAGCCCAAGGTGACAAAAGAAATCTGCAAAATAAAATTCTTCTTCGATATGAAATCTCTGAGATAATCTTTTCAATCTGCTAATCTTTGAACGTGTTCTGTGAAATGACTATGCACGCATGGGTGCAGCTGATGTATCCCAAATCTAGGCACAAAACCTTACTAACAATTGCGAGATTTAAATAAATGGAAAAAAATGAAGCAAAAAAAAAAAAAAAGAAAATCTAGCTAAAATACTTAGCTAAATTTAATAGGTAGCTACAAATTTCAAAATGTATAAGCGGAGGTAAAGAAATGTAAGAAAAACTTGCTTGTTGGCAGCGATATAAGTAATTAAAGTTAATTTGTCTCAGTCCAAGTGAATTGTCCAGTTTTAATTCGGATAAGCGAATAAGTCTTAAATGAAATATCCCATTACAATGGACCATACGATCCTGTATCCTTTTCGTTGCCTAAAAAAGTGGAGAATTTCAAATCTCTTCATGCGCGCCCAACTACTGTCAATCTCGATCATATCAAGCAAGGGTAAGATGTGATGAATACCATAATCGAGCATAACATAGCGATATAAATAATCGAACGATTCGTTAAAATATCAAAGCCTTTCTCAGATCATTATTTGCGTCAAAGTTCTCAAAGTCCGCTTAAATTTCTATAATGACGCTAGTATTTGGGCCGAATTTTTCCTCTCGAGCATTCTGTTGCGATTTGCAGACAAATGAAGCTTTTCATGGCTACATCTTTAAAATTCTGTAACTGGGGAAACAATTTGAATTTAATTTCGTGCAATTTCGCCTTGTAATCATGTAGTGAATACGCACGGCATCTGTTTCGATAATAGTTTTCTAGTGACCAAATTTTCACGCGAAATAGTGAACACACAGATTTGTGAAATGCTTAGGATCTCAATTCATTTTTCAATTATCGAAAATAATCTTCAACATTTTCTTCATGTTTTCTGTTGCAAATACTCGAATAATCGTTCTTTTCAATAGAAAAAAGTCGCTGAGGCAGCCGTCGTTTAGGAAGTACGAGTAATTGAATAGAGGTGAATCGCAAGCACCAAGGAAAGGTTCGCGGGTTCATTGGGGAGCATTGGGGAGCGTACTTCCTCATGAGTTTTCAGTCGATAAAGACATAACCCTTACCGCTTGGGCACACGCCCACTAAGCTCTGGCCTCCATTTGCCCTTCTCCTTCTCTTTCCTCACTATTTGTGACCGTCAACACGTTGCACATTCCCTACGTGATTTTCCATATTAGAAAGAGAACTGGAAGGCGTCTAAAAATAATGCGAACAGTCTATTAGACGTGACATCTATGATATGTCTATCCAGGTAATGATTGACCGATGTGCTATTATATCTATGTAGCATTGTATGCAAGTAGTGCTACGGTATGTTTGTGCATTCATAACGCGCTTGCATATTCTGACAAAATTTCGATATGTTATTATGCAAAGCGACAATATATTATATAGCCGTTATATAAAGAGCTCTTACGCTTACGCTTACATAATATGTGAATATGTGTTTATTCATATCAAGATCATGTTAAAAATGGAAATTCATTTTCATTGTGTTATTACTTGTGAGCGTGTAATGTTTATGATATTTATGCAAAGCCATTTATTTTGTCTGTCCTTCGTTCTCCTCAATGCGATATGTTTTGATTTTAAGATCGAATGCTTACGTTTACGTAGCTCATGACGATGATGAAACGATAGAATATATTTCTTTTAAATTTGACTCGTTTAGTTTAGTGTATAAAAATATTCAGTTCAAATCGAATTTATGGTAATTTAATTAATTTGCTATGTATGCGTTATAATTTTTTACATGCATTTTATTGTATATTATATAGTGTATGACCTATATATTTAAATAATATTATTCTCCTTTAAAATTGATCCGTATAATCCGCTTAAATTTTTAATTAACTCTAATTAACTCACTCTGTGTGAATTTTTTTTTTTCTTTTTTCTTCCGCTCTCTCATATTTATTCATAATTTTTATAGTATTTTTTTATTTTTATTATATTCAGTTTTTGTTTATTTCATTAGATTAAACTAATTGACAGTTAATCAACTCTCATCCCCTATTCTATCTTTATTTTTCCTTCTTCGTTTGTTTCTTTTTTTTTCGGGAGACATTGCATGTCTGCTTTAGTTTTATATATTTTTATGAGTTTCATGATTAAAACTCAACCAGACTTCAATGCTGCTCGTCTGCTGAAGCTTAACGTTGTTGATCTATCAGCACATCACCCTTAACATCAAAAGTCAATAGGCTACAATGTTATGTCATGAAATATTTGTTGTTGTTTTTCTTATTTAATGTACTTTATACTCTGCCCAGTTTTGAATAACTCCCCATGAGAGTGTTTTTTATTTTTACATACATTTTGTTTTTTTTCCATATGTAGATGTTTATGTATATTTTAAATGATTGTAGCGCATGGTCATCACATATCGCCGTTCCGTAGCGTTCAGCCAGCCTCCATTACCGGGGCCTCATGTGATGTGTTTTGTAAATTGACATTTAACATTAATCATAATTAAGCTTTAGAGAGCGAACTCGAAACTAAGATGCAAGTATTAATCTTTTTTCATCAACGCATGTAATAAAGATTTTTATATATAAATTTTTGCAAAAAAAAAAAGCCTGCCTGCCTGCCTGCCTGCCTGCCTGCCTATAAAGGACTAAATGTTTAAAAAAAAAAAAATAGGTATATATATATACATTATACCGGAAATATTCTTTAATTTGAAAACTAAATTGAGAAGAACACGAACCAGTTGCATTGTTGAAAGAGTCTTTTTGGAAGTTTCCATAAAAGAACATACGAACATTTGTCATTCAAAATATTACTCACAATGCTACCAATGTATTTGTGTATATATGTGTATATGTTTCTTTTCATGGATGTAGTGACAGCGCACTGACGACTAATCTGCTGGATGTGCCCTTATTGATCTTTGATTCTTTCTATATAGTTTTGCATCCCCCTTCCCTGAATCCCTTAGGGATTCGGCTTTCACCTTCATCCGGCTTTATGCAAGAGTATGTTCTTGCAAAAACTGGAGAACGTTCTCCTACTTTCGGTATTTCTCAGCGTAATTGGTAGTAGATTGCACCGTGTAATTTTGATCTCCAGAGTCATGGAAAGCGTATTTCTCAAAGCTCCTCACCCATTATTCTACATTTGGTATCCGGATGTAGGTTTCTCCTCCTTTCGGGTCATTTCTCCGTCGTTCTTGCCATTCCATTAACATGCTCTTTCGGGTAGCAATTTTTAGCCTGCACACAATGTTGTACATTTCTTTAGCCGCTGTTCTTTCTTCTTTGCCATTGATGATATATAATTGTGCCTGCAATAGCAGCTCGATGGGTAATATTCCTACCAAAGTCGATGAAAATATACAGTAAGCTGATATCATTGTCAACGTGCATAGCTTTTGAATTGCTTCTAGCTTTCGTAGGAGATGTTTATTTTGTAATAGTTTCCCTGATATAATGGGTTTGGCATATATAATTTGCACATAGACCAGGTAGGATATAAATTTTGGCCTCGCTTGTTTATGTCCGTTCATGTTTGGAATAAAATTGCAGTTACCAATGCTTAGTTCGGCCGCGTGAAACGCCCTTCTGTCCATCACCAGTATAGTTTCGTTTTTTCACGCTGCAAGTTCTAGTTTGGACTTATTCGCTTATGCGGCCTACACTAGAGTTTTGCGATAGTGGAGTCGACACTTGCTGTACCATCAGGGCGATGTCATCCGCATAATCTATCAACTTCGCTCCTCTTTCAAGCTCCATCTTGAGTAGTAGTGGGACCTAGGATGGAGTCCTGTGGTATCTCTGCTGTAATCCAGTGTTCTCTAATGGCGTCGTCTGCTTTATACAGTATTCCTTTATTATGCAAGTAAATGTCTATCATTTTGACCAAGCACGCGGAAAACCTTCGCTTATTTAAACTCCTTACAATGGCTTTCCTGCTAGTCGTGTTGAAGGCGATTCTGCTCTCGAATGTGATGACAGTGGAGAATGCTTTTGCATGCTTACACTTTCGCGGTGCAGGGACTATTTCCTCGACAGCATCAATAATGGATTGGCGTTTGATAAAGCCAAACTGGAGCTTATAATAGTCGCGTCACGTCTCCAGCACTGTTTTTCCCATTTAGGTAGCGTCAATCTTCCTGGGAGGTCGCCTACATTTTTCAAGGCATAGATAGGGCGACAAGGGGACGACGTATTTCCCAGAATGTTGGAAAAGTGCTAATTTTAAGGCACAAATTGTACGTACCTATGAGTAAATCCGGCCAGATGTTACCAACCAGTTGTTTTATTTCTTTTGGTATTCCATCAGTCCCCGGTACTTTACCCCTTTTCAAGGTTCGACATGTTGCCTGCATTTCTTCTGTTGCGGGTGTATTCTCCACCAAGCCTATTGCTATATATTCGCGTATGTAAGTACGTATGTGTTTATACGCGCGCGCGTGTATTGGTATTTTTTTTAGCACTTAGTACTAATTACTTATACCTTTTATCTGTTAAGACTGGAGGTCTCGAAGAGCCGCTACTATAATACTTAAAAATTGTAATGAAACGGCGATAAAATGAAACGTAAATTAAGACAAATGCCAGCAAAACTTGTTAAAAAGATTTACTTATTAACTGAACTCTAATTAGTTAACGTTTTCAGAACTGGATATTTGACACTTTATAGCGTAACTCAAAGTTTGTTTGCTATTTCTGTGGCTTAAAAAAGAGGTGTGCTCATGTACATACAACACAGGCATATATATATATATATATATACATATATATACAAACATGGACAATATGTGTGATCTTTGAGATTAAGAGCCGCAATCTGGCGTTGTGATCGATGACTAGCATTAAGAGAAAACAAAGTGTTTTAAGTGTTATAGTTTTTGTGAATTTTCATCAGAATATATATTTCAGAGCAATTGCCTGAATAGAACTCTCCAAGTGCAGGAGAACTGCTTGTGATTGTCTTTTGACTTGCGAGCAGTGAGATTTATTCCTGTCTGGTGTATCTATAGAATTTGAAACTTCACAATAACTCGTAGGTGGTTGATCCAAGTAAAAGCCATACTTATATGTGAATTGAATTTTTGGTTAATGATGGCCCAGTCTTTGAGCCAGTTGAGCTGATTATTATTTTTATCTTCTAGATAAAATAAGAATATATTTAAGAGGTTAGGTCACTGTGAACGTTTCAAATGTGGTTTTGTCTTTTTGATGGCTCCGGTCGGCTTGATACGGTCGATCGGCTCAAGAATTACATAAAAAGATAATTATGAGAGTGACAAGATATTGGTGGTCAAAAGATTTGATATTTCGAATGAAATGATATGGCAGTGCGCCGGGGATTTGAAACCTGCATTGAAAGTGCGCTTTTCTCGGAACATGATTTTTACAAGCGGTACGAGGAATAACTCCTACAATTTCCATTTCCTACCGAAGTTTGCAGGACTACGGTATTTATTAATAAAACGATTGTCTTTTCTTGGTCAAATATTGAATTTTTTCACGCAAACACGCCCCAAAAATATAAACGCCCATATTTTCAAAAAAAAAAAAACTACATAATTCTCTAGCTATAGGCATGTAAATTAAATGATTTTTTTTAATCAAATTTGCTCTAACGTAGATCCGAGTCGCGAACGATACTCACGGCTCCGGTGTTGCCATTTTCAAAATATTTTTCCAAAATAATTTTTTGAACTTTTAATAAGCTCGTCGTATTAATTAATATTCTGCTACTTTTCCTCATATTCAAAAATGAAAAGAAAAAGTGGGAGGAGCTGTTACAGTGGCCTACTCCCTTAAGATCAATGCTTTTGTCGGATTGATGTTATTCGCCCCCAAGCAAGACGACGAATTCCAATAAATATTAACCCACAACCCATAGCATTTATTACTGGCATTAAGTAAACGATAAGTGAAAACATGAAGACGAGCCGTCTCTCATGCTTATTATATTTGATCGACAAAAAAAAAGAAAAAGTAACAGCATTGTTCGAGACTTCAAACATCTTGTGTACGCCCATTAACCTATGTTAACAGATCTGTTGGAGTAAGTAGTGTAATTACTCCTTTTTGCTGTTTATCATAACCATAGTAGGATTCGAGACTGTATCACTTAATGAAGAGTTTTCAAGTAAGAAATTCACTTAAAGTCAATAACACGTCTTTGGCCGGACGGAACACTTTGACGGAAAAATTTCTGTTTTAAAGTTTTAAGCACGCAATGAGAATGAAAATAGAGGAATATTTTTGTTTTATATAGAGCTTTCACTCGCGCCTAAACTTTTTGATATACGAGGTGCGAAATATTCATGTAAGCAAAAATTACTCATATGACGACAGGTGAGAGATATTTTTTGCCTACCTTTTCGCCTTCTTATGAGTTTTGAATATTTGCTGAAGTCCTTTTGCAGCCAATATAGTCCGCCTTGTATTGCATATGTGGTGTCATTGATTGAAATCTGGGCTTATGCACAAAATGGGTGTTTGTGAAAATGACGTCGATAAAAAAGGAAAAAAACACTTGGGTTCAAAACTTTGCTCGTTTCAAAACAGGATATTTCTAAGTACGAAATACGTTAATATATATGAGATAAAAACACCCCGAACTTCAAGGTCACTTGATTGGAAAGTTTATACGACCCAGATTCGGTAAATTCTTGAAGTAGACAATGTCCAAGGCGGTGACGAGGTTAAGATTAGGAGCCCTTTTGTTGCTGTTTAAAAAGCTTTAAAAGAAGTTTTGAAAAACGCAGATCTAACTACATCATCTAGCGAAACTTTTATTTGGCTGTCCGGAAAGTCATTTCGCTTTTTCTCCGCATTTTCCCGCAATCAACTTCACGTATAGTCCGCATAATCGTTACATAGATGTTGTGATAGCTGATACAGCAAGCAAGGTTTGCTTGCGAAAAAGTTCGATCGATTCTACTCAGTAGTAGTAAGTACAGAGTTTCTAAGGAGATATTTGACAATTTAATGCTAGTCATAAAGTTTGATCTTTTTTTTTTTAAACCACTAACGGTGCAATACAATATTATTTTATTTCATTTGTTTTACCTTTTTTTGCTTAGAAAATTTATGTCTCTTGCTATTGAGCTGCAGTAAAAAGTCACACCCACTAGTTTCGTGATAAGCTATAAAAATCGGAATTTTATTATGTACAGCAATAAGCCAACGAATTTTATGTAAATTTTAATACAATTTCACTTTTAATTTTTTTTTTTTAAATATTTTGTCGTTTTTAATTTTTTCGTTTTTTATTTTTTATTATTATATGCGATATCGTTGTAATCGTTATTTTTTATAGTTATTTATTTCGCTTCATTTTTTTTTTGTTTTTTTTGTTTTTTGTTAATTGTTACAATTTTCACTTATTTTTTCTTTATGCGGCTGCTGCATACATTTACGCTTTTACGTTTTCCTTTTTAAAATGAAAATCTTAACGCTTCGCTAATCAGCATAATCAACAATCCGTAAATATATATATATATATATATATATATATATGTATGTGTGTGTGTGTAAGTGTAATATGTATGGGTTTTTGCGATATACTGGTCGTTATAATTTAAAATGGATTTGTATTAGATTTGTTTTCTGATTTTTTTTAAGATTTTCTTCGTTTTTTTTTATTTTCCGCCACAAGTGTTAAATGCCTGCACGTACATTAATGCTGCAATTTATAATTGCTCTGAAGCGTATGAATTTTATTTTTCTTTTATTTTTATTTATTTTTTTTATTAATTTCTTATATTTTTTTCCTTAATTTATTGGTTGTAATATTGCCAATGGAATCAGCGTGTTTATGTGTGTTATGTTTTTCACGCAATTCGCTAAAGTAAACAGCGTTAGTGATCACCAACCATAAGCAATTATGGTGTTGATGGCTATAAAATCAATAATTTGTTGCAGGCCTCTCTTATGCGCTATCCTCTATCATCTAGCGCCGTTTCCGTAGATCAAGTAAAAATTTAAAAACAACATATATATATATATATATATATATATATATATATATATACAGGAAAAAAAAGATATTTATTATATTTAATGCAACGCTTCACTTAGCAATAGATCAACACTTGAAAACGTTTACTATAACATTGCGAGACAGTAACTGCTTGGGTAGTTTTGTCAACCGAATAAAATAAAGCAACCAATGCAACAAGAAAAAAAATAATAATAAATAAATAAGTGATGAGCGCCGCTAAATTAATCTAAAGAGATTTTTTCCTCTACGCCGTTCCTTAGTTACTTAGCCTGTTCGGCTCTTTGGCTGCTTAAAGCATTATTCAATTAAAATTGTTTTTTTTTTTTTGCTTTTATTTAACTTTATTATAAGCAATGTTAGTCAATGGTTATTAGATTCTTCGCAGTAATTGTAACTCATATAACGCTCTCCATAATTTATTTACACTCATTTTTCTTCTTTTACCTAGTAATTCTCTGTTGTGTGGATTGTAAGCTTTTGTGTACTTTCCTTTACTGTTCTTAACGATCTTTACCATAAAAGCTTTATCTATTGCATGCAAAAGTTAAAGCTTTTAATATATATGTATATGAGTTTTCTTTATCTTACGCTTATAAGTTTGATAATTAAGGCACAATTACTCGATTTAAAGAGCTGTGAAATGATTAATATAATGTTCAGTTTCCATCAGCCGCTAACTTTGGGCTTTTGTTTTCGTTACCCATTGTATTCATTTTTATTTTCCTACAAACTACTTTTTTCTATAACGTAGCCCTGACTTGGTTTTTTCTTCCAGCATCTAATTTACAGTGTTTACCTGCTTATCTAACACGAGAGATCCATTAAGTTTGCAAATTATTCGTAGGGCAATGAAATATTGCACGGTAATCTCATAAAGTAGCTTTACTTCTCGTGAATGTAAATAATAGAGTCCGTTTAGTTATTTTCTTTCCCCTATACATTTGCTTTATTCACAATTGCCCTATAAAGAATACTTCATACATATTCTCGATCAGGGTTAAATTCTGAAACGACATAAGCATGACTGTCCATCTGTCCAGTATGGCTGTGGAGATAAGTGTCTTTGACACTCCACTTCTCGCAAGCTTAAGATGTCGATTTCAAACGCATCCGCACCAAACCCGTCGCTGGGGTCGCCCGTAGCAAAGCCTTCAAGCAATTCTTTTTCCCTAAGCAAGTATTTGTGGAGATTTGCTCATCACTCATAAATTATGAAAGATACAAGTTCAAAATTTTCCGAATTTGCTTCATCAAAGATTATTAAAAAATACCAAAATTTATTTGGTTTAGTTTTTGGTTCATTATTTTATTCTTTACTGATTATTCTTCAGTGGGAAATAATGGGAAAAGCATTACAGGATATATAGATTTTTGATCCCAAAAATAGAAAATAGACGACCACGAACGCCGCATATTGTAAAATCTTAAAAAAGATAGGTATGCAAGATACGGACCCAGCGAAATAACTCGCCCGATCTGTGGATCTGTGGAAAAAAAGAAATGAACCAGAAATAAATAGTGTTTGTTGTTATCCTTAAACTCAAAATTTTAAATCAGTCTAAAAATTGAAAACATTGTCTGTATATACGACTTTTAGTGTTTGCGTGCATGTATACGAAACGTACATTCCAATGGAACTTTACTCGATCTTCAAAACATCACATGTTTATACAATTTTATAGGCAGACATCGTGTTAAATTTTATATATGAAATGAAAAAATTTTATTATTCCGTGTATGCCGTGTACGATATCATTTGTGAATTTGCGACCTATCTTCCAATCAAATATTGCACATGTGTACGCAACATATGCAACAACAATTTTATTCATCCATAACAGAAATTTAATTCATTACATTATTACTGAACTTAACTCATTTCGAGCTCACGAGCTAGTGGTCGATGGGAACAAGTAAAAAAAGAAAAAACTTACATTCGAATATGCTGTACCCAGCATTGTCGTCCTTAAATATTGCTGTATTTTGTGAGTGATGAGTAAAAAATTTCATATTTTCGCTTTTGAGAGTAGACCTGTTCCCAATTTTTGTTGTATTGTGTATCCCTCGTCTAATTGATCTTCGCCAATTTTCAGCAGCAATCCGCCTAGAACAACTTCCAAAGCCTTCGCCAAAATTGAAACTGAAATCTTAATTATCGCTATCAGAAGAATGCGTCCCACAAAAATTCATAGAGGCTGACGGTTAGAAAGATAGACGCAGTGTTTGATACGCATTGCAGTCATTTAATCGTCGTAAAGAACACAATTTTAATATTTTATAACATAAGGTAGGCGTGGCATATATTTTATTATTGGCATATTTGTGTGGGCACTGTATTATTATCACCCATAGAATACAGATGCAAAATTTTATTTTGTTATGTTGTAGTTTTTTATTTTACTTCTGAAAGCAAAAGTAGCACAATCTACGTAGCAGTGTAATCTTCAACTTCAACCCATTTGGATCATTTTCAATAACCAACATGCATGAAACAATTTATAATGCTTCTGTCGAATTCGCAGGGAACACCTTCGTCTTTGTAGCCGTTGCACAGACAGACAAACAGGCAGACGGACGTGCTTAATCCGTTTAGAGTTTGATGTTACTCCAATGGGTTCTTGAAACTTTCTTCTGGGTGTTGCAAACGTTTTCACCAGTGAATACACCCCTATCTTTCAGTGGGAAGAATAAAAATCAAACCGATTGTTGTTATTATTAATCAATATCGGAAAACAATGCAAAAGTATACTAAAAAACGATCATTTTGTATAAAAGTGCTCATGATAGACGTTATAGACTATTTCTGCTCACGATTAGCTTGCCTTTCAAGCCTGAGCACACTATGCCTCTAAATTTATCTTTAAAAATTGAGATTTAGTTGTCATTTAGTTGACGCATGCTATTTTTGTTCCGAAATTTTATATGATTTGGATAAATATCTTTAGCAAATTTTTGATAAATGCCTGCTATATGGTCGACATGAGCGAACTTGAAACTCGAACTTTGTTCAGTAAATTTTTTTCATTTTGTTTTCAAATTGTAAGCGTATGTCTTTTCACATCTAAATTTGAAGCTTTTCCTGTTGGTGTTAAGTAAAAAAATTTGTGAAGTGATAATTGTCGCTTCATGGTGTTTTCTTTCTATAGTATATAGAGTTTCATCATCAAGCGGTGGATGAAAGAATAGAGGACTCGTTATATCATCATAATCGGTATCTTACAATGGTTAAGAAAATAACTAAATACAAGTATCAATTTATCTGCAAGCATGTATCATGTATTTATCATACAAGCATATACACATGCATGTCTATATGTGTACCTACGTAGCTCTAGATACATATAAATATACTTGTCCAAAAAGTAAGACCAATTTAATTTTTCCTCTTTTAAAATTTTTTCCGACCGCTTTTTGCCAATAACTTTTCCCAAACGATGCGTCACACCCAAATAAAGTTGCTTGCTAACAGGCGGAGGGAATTCATAGTGCACAGTACGGCATATAGTTGAAGAAAACTGTTAACTATTAACTGTTAAAACTGTGATCGGTTAATTTCGGGTCATAAGCGTAGATCTATCGATTGACAGTTCGCTGCTCAACAAAATATACGTGTATTGCAAAAATCGGAAAGAATACACTTGTGTCGTACAAAACCAAGCGCTAAAACACCAATGATGTATAATGTGAAATTTGACACAGATGTCTCATAGCGCAAGCAGTTTAAAAAAAAATATTTCCGATATTCGATATACTCACGCAATTTAGCTTGAAGAACGGTCGTTCATACCTTCTGCGTACAGTATTATGTGTATATAAATATATATAAATACATATAAATAGTATTTTCTTAGACATGTAATGAACGATTCTAATAACATTTAAATGTTCGATGATGGATGGCTGGTGCATGACAAAAATAATCCCAAGAATTTCTTTAGTGTAATAAACGCCAAAGAGTTGTTTTTTACTTATTCGGGTTTTTTATTAATACATAAGGTTCCGTTTAACAAAATTGAATTGATTTGTTTTGAAAATTTCAAAAATCAAAAATTTCGTTTTTTGTTTAACTTGAACATTATTATATATTGTGTAAACTTTATTTATTCCAGTTTCTGTATAACATCCATTCGTATGCTAATAACTTCCGCACATACGTGAACATTTTAGATCATTAGATAATGTTGACTTATTTTTACTTTGTTATCAAAGTTGTTGGATGACCTCTTTTGTGCTTATTCTGTTAATTCTCATTTGAAAAGAGAATCATAGGAGGTGTATGTCTACAAGTAATTTTTACAGAACGACCCGAGTAGTAGAGGGTGTAGTTATAAAAAAAAAGAAAAAATTAATAATTTGTCTAACCCTTTCTTTTTTTTTTGAAACAAGCTTTTATTTAATTGATTCCAAAGATGGAAATTAAATTTTGTTCAAATAATTTCTTTTTTTTTTTTTTTGAAAGTTTGAAGCGCTCAATATATTTTAATGTGTTGGTAATTCGATTTTTTGTTAACGTCCCAAGCTTTTACGAATTGCCACTTGAGAATCATTGAGACAACATATATTTACTGCTTTTTAGTTCACTTAAGCGAAAGCTCATTTAAAAAACATTATTTCCCATAATTTATTATTTACTTTTTAGTCCCATACAATTAAAGTCATATATTTCTTCCTTCCAGTTAGCTTTGTGCTACTCTCCAAGTCCTTTTATTTGATATATGGGTACCAAAGGATTATTATTAAGGAAAAAATAATCCATCACTTCACGGTGTCCGCTATATTTCATTTGGAATTCTGCATGACTAGCCAGGTAGATAAGAATCGTGACTACCAAGTCAGAATTGGCGGGCTCCTATAATATTGGGTGGGACCGGCTGATTTTTTCTATTTTCAGAATTAAAGTGGAAATTTATACGGCTAATGTGTTGTACCTTATCAGTAATCAGCAGAAAGCACGGAAAGCAAAGGTGCTCAAAGTTTTTACTGCATAGGCGTACGGGTTTTGTAGGCGTGTTCTTTGACCGGTTTAGGTAATTTTCATTTTGTTTTGCAAATTTAGCGGCGATATCTTAATTTCTTCGAAGCAAAGGAAGGTTACCGCACGTAGTGTGTAGTTGGCAGATGGACAGACAAATATACGGACATACCCAGTTGCATTGCGAATTTAAAAGTAACCACGATTTTATGTACTTCGTGAATTTTCTTTTATAAACTTCCTATCTCGGCGTTGTCAACTTTTTCCAAAAAGCCAATCATTGATTCCTTTTGACGAACAGAGGTGTCGTAAGTTTTCGCGGTACTGTACGCGTGTCCTCCGCCCGATTGGACCCATTTTCAATAACAAGCTGCGGGCGAAAACCCAAATTTGAAGTGGATAAATTAAATTTTGCGGCCAGCAGAACGCTTAGGACAGATATTACGCAGACGGACAGACGGATACGTTTAAATCAATTCAAAATTTGATGCTGATCAACAATATGTATACTTTGTGGGGTTTTGTAATTAAAAAATGGCCATGCCCCTCATCCTTGGGTAATGGGTGTAGAAAAAGTATATATACTTGATTTAGAATTAACACGCTTACCTTGTCGGATCCTATGCTACAAATGGTTTTATTTGCTACCCATATTAAAGGGATTATTAAGAAAAAGATAAGCTGCCACTTCGTAGCTCTTTTACGCGGCTGCTTAACTATTTTGAGTGGTGCATACATACACACACATTTAATATATCTCTTACGCTACATAGCAAATGTAGGAATGCAAAATTTGGTATATTTCTGGCGTACGTAATATAACAGAACGTATTAAAAACGTAACATATGAAGGCGCGTGAATAGAGTTGCGTGCTCAAGAGCCAGAAATAATTGCAATATGTAAGGATGAGGACAAATGCAAAGCTTTTAAAATTTTATTGACTGCGATCGAATGGACCGATTTGACGAATTTTAAAAGTTAATCTAAACAGGCTTCAGAAAGCGACAGCCAAATACGTTACAAACGTATTTTAGTGGTCTGACATGACAAGATCCGTAGAATAGAGTACACATTCTTAGCAAACAATTGCTGTATAGCAATCCACTTTGGGCTCGATAAACTTTATTCCTGCTGCACACCAATCATGAATCGTGAATCGCTTAATGTAGTCTTAATAACAACTATTCGTGTAAAGATTTGATTGCCATTTAATTTTTATATTTTCCATTGAAACGCCTGAAGGAAAAAGAAAAAATTGAAACGCTTGACTTATGACTTACCGAAAAACATAGTATCAAAACAGTGCTTCCCAATCCAAATTTTATGGTAAACGATCGAAAACAGAGAACAGTTTGTTATGAAATACAGGGAATAGTAGAAAATAATTCATTGCAACTGTAACTGGTATCAGGCAGCTGTTGAAGAGGACAAAATAAATTACCAAGGTTGAACCATTTCATGTTTTGAAGAGAACCCTTGAAGTGCTCTCTTGCATAGACACTGCATTGGTATTTGGTCAAATGGATCGATTAAATTTTTATGCATATTATTTCCGAAAATTTATTCAATTAATTGATTGATCGGATATAGATAGTCGTCAGGTCTTTATTCAAGGGAAAGGAAACCATGCTCGAAATCGATACTATTACAGGCGTCACTCAATAAATATCTAAATAATTACGACATCAATCGAGGTCGACCGGCATTTGATGATCAGCTGCTTTTATTTAGGAAACTCTGATCTGTGCAACAAAAAATGTTTAATCGATAAAAATTCGCAAATGTCGAAACAGTTTACTAACAATTAATTTATAACACAAAAGATACAAATTAACATAATTAAAAAATTTAAATAATTTTATTATGTTCATATATTAAGGGGTTCAGCCAATCTAACATATCTTAAGACATTTTAGTTTTAAAGATACAGTTCACCAAAGAAAACGCAGCGTATATAAATATATTTGAATATGCGAAAAGTTCATCATAAGGAACCAGGTTCAGTAGTGCGCGTAATTTTGGATTGTTTACTACTGGCAAGCACTTACTTTGTAGCTTTAGCGATCTTACCGAATATACTTAAAACGAACACGCGTGGTTTCTTTTGTGGTGATAAGTCGCTTATGTATCCTTACAAGTTGAATACATTATTAAAACCGATACATATTGGAATATTCGTATTGGCCATACCGGCAACAGTGGTATTGTGTAGTAAACTGATGAGTGTTATCAATATCATGAAAGACACATCTTCATCGTCCAGTAACTTTCAAACACGCTACGTCATAGCTGGTATACAAATTCCTACCATAATCAGTGATTGTTTCGCCATATTGGGTGCCTATTTGTTTGGTTTGGCTTTAGTTGTTATTGTTACCATCTCAACGCAAAGACTCACAGGACGTTTGGCACCCACTTTTTTGAAGTATGCCAACCCATGATAACAATCAACTCGACAGCCTGTACGCATGTTAGCCACTTTAAGCTTTATATAGCTGAGTATACATGCTCTTCATTCACCTCCGGTATAAAACTTTTAAGTGAAATGCGTCATTCATTTCCCAGTTCATATGCCTCAACGACCACATATGCTATGGCATTCATTATTATGTATCTTCGGACTCGCTTCACAACAAAACATGCACTATGGCTTCAATATTGTCGTCTTCTCTTACAATGCGGTTGCGGGATGCTGGCTATTTTAGTTGCTGTCGAACGTTTAACATCATACCGTCACCACTGGTCGGATGTTGTATTTGGCGGCGTGATAGGTGCCACTGTCGCCTGCATTGTGATTCACATGCTATTAAGCAACTTATTTGAAAGAGTTCCCATTAAGACTCGTTCTAATAGGACACAAGCTAATGAATCATTAATCTTACAACGCAAAAAAGTAGATAACAATTTCTCGTTCGGTTATTATAATTTGGGATATTGCTATAATTTAGGTTATTATCGACCGAGATTTTGTTTTTAAAAAACCACATGGTTGTTACTAAAGGATATAGAAAAGTCAATAAAGATTAAAAACGTCAAAAATCAATTCTTTATTTAGGCTGAAACCTATGCAGTCAGCAATATATTTATCACATAAGTAATCGGTTTTAATGACGCAAACTAAAGAATGTTTCTTTCTACCTCTCCACCTCTATGCCTATTTTCCGCAATGCTATTATACTTTGTCGCGAACAATAACATCAACTGTTATCTTCAAAAGATGTCCAGTGATCGTGACCCTCTATATAAGAGATAAGTGATAGATGTATTTAGGAAGAAGAGGCAAACCTTTCGAATGTCTATGCAATTCCATTAGTTGAAGCGTTTACTCGACCAATGTTTGCCGGACACGAAGAGCGCACGACTAATCAGCAGAAAGGCTGCAAACGCGAGTCAATGTAGTTCAGATAATAGGCAACAATAGAGAGTGTAATACTTTCCCATAATACGAAATAAACAACAATGGTTAAAAATAAAATGGGGCCAAATCCAATCGAATCTACTTTAATAAGCACTATAGCGAAAGAAAAACAAAAGATCTTGCAATATAGAAGTATAGAAGAACAATTGTTGTTGAATCAATTTCGGGATACTAGCGTTAATGCAAAACAGCAAGCGTAACCGGATCGATTTGTGCAAGTACTACCGCTATTGCTGTTAAAGAAAGCGTTTTAACTCTACATTTAGTGTAAAACATTAAATATATCTAGGTCAACCTATAAACACATTGCTGCAAGTGCCAGTCAATAAAGAGGTCAAGAGATTGTCTTTAATATGGAGCAGTAAGAGTAAGTTAATCGAATTAAGAAGAATGCTGGTTCGCAGCGGCTAGCATTAGTACGGAACAGCAAGTGTAACCAAAATTTACTTTAGAAAGCATTACAACAAATACTGTTCATTAAAAAGCCTTTCCTTTGTCTTTGGCTGCGCCCTTGCTACAGATTCTTGTTCCAATCATTATAATTATAAGCAAACTCTTCAAATTTGCTCATTATATTCATGTAATCAAATTACATGACATGATATATTCTGCTTTTGTAAACAAGTGAGTTTCGGCGGTTGTTAAGCAAGACGTATCATTATTTTCTATACAAACCGTCGTGTTTGATGGACGAAATGAAATCGACCTTAGGTATGTATATTCTGTTCATCAAACAAAATTTATGTTTCTTAGTACGGCCACGAAGGCCATAAGGAAGGTAGCGTAACTTCTATCTAGAGTGCGTTAGCAACTAAAATTGATTTTCAGCGATTCTAAGTCCTTAAAAACTTACCTGTATTGTCTCATTTTTGCTCCGTGATTGAAAACCTTCAGGCAAACGATTGACCTATACTTTCAGCGTGTTGCGTCTTTTCGCTATTAATTTTGATATACATATGCATAAAGTAAATTATAATACTAAGCATGGTCAACCGATCTGCATACTAGTTTATATACAGCATACCCACACCCTACGACTAAAGAAAAAAAAACAAGTTTTAACGTTAAAGTAAAAAAACACAACGGCATTGGTTTAAACTTATAATATTTTATATACATGCATACATATATAAAAGTATTTTGTCTTTTGCTTAAGAATTTAACTAATTTAAATAAATTAAAACTAAAACGAAAAAAAAGAAAAAAAAAGAAAAATTTTGCAGCAAATCATTGACAAGAAATAAAAAACCAAAATAATGAGGAAGGTGGATGGATATACGTGGTAGATACAAATTGCAGTCGTCGCGACAACAAATAGTTAAATAACATGTCTGAAGAAAAAAAGAAAAAACAAACAAACACGCATGTACACGCAATTTCATGCTTTATGTGCCAATGAATAACGACGACAGTAAAATTCGCCTGCATTTAGCCGCCGTACTGCAATGAACTATGTTGAATGAACGTGACTGACGACTTTCACAATCATGGCACATAACCGTAATTGTGGTAAGTTTGTGCTGCGGCATATTGAGCCTGTTGTTGAGCTGCCGCCGCTGCAGCGGCTGCTGCTGCAGCAGCGGCTGCATGAGGATGCGGTATATAGGGCAAAGTACCGAACGTGTACGCTGGTAATACACCGGGTGGACTGTTTGCCGACTTTGCAGACGATGAAGGCGAGCTTGACGGCTTGATGGGCGGCTTTGGTGCCAAACTCGAATTGGAACGCGTTGGTTTTCGTGCGAATAATTGCGAAATGTAAAGAGCAACTGCAAAAGCTATCAATGTTCCCAAAATTGTACCGGCCATTACATCAGACCAATGATGCCAATAATCAGAAATGCGCGTTAAAGCCACATACCAGGCAAACATAATGAAAATAAATTGTAGTAAGTGTTTAAGTAATTTCGAAGCTCGTGTACTTAGAGCTGCTTGAAGATATATTGCCACATAAACCATAGCATAAAAGAATATGCTGGCGTGACCACTTGGAAAAGATTGACCCACTTGGGCTATGCTATTGGTTGACATATTTTTCGCAACGCAATCATAATCTTCGACGTATCGATCGTGATTCCTTGCATCGGAGCAAGTAGAGCCATCGGACATTAAAGGTTGACATACAGCAAAGAAATGTGGCCTCAGACGACCCACTGAATACTTAGTTATATGCGTAGTTATGAGAGTTAAAGCCAAGCCAAATAAATAAAAACCTATTTGCGTATAAGATTGCATTAGTCTGCGGCCCAAATGACATCCCTTGTTTGCGCCGCTCTTTCGTTTCTCTCCTAGCGATGTGGCTGTTTGCTTAAATAACTCCACGGCCAGCATTACAGAGCTGGGCACTGCCAATACTATACTGATTAAGGCCACCACACTTATTGTACTCTCATGATAGGGATAACGTAAAGACTCGTCATCGCAGAAAAATCCCCGCTTATAAGGTTTAAACCATTTGCGCAATGCCACCTCGGATAAACACAATGACGCAAATATCAATAAATCGAAACCCATGCGCGCAACGCTCTTAAAACGCGTCATTTTATTGCGGTATTTCTGTAGAAACTAAACAAAACGATTAAACTAAACGATGTTCGTTCCCCTGCAACAAATTAAATGGCCTACACCTGCTACCACGCAACGTTTCACTGATTTGCGTTGATAAACGATTAACGGCAAAACTCCGTAACACATGCACAGACCGCGCTTAATGATTGACTAACTTGAAGCATTAATTTGGCCGAATGTTTAAGTTAACTTTTGGCAGCAGCCAGCAAACCATCTAGATAAAACCTGCTCACTCTCTACCTGCCTGTTTGCCTGTCAGTTATTATTATGTTTACAACAGCTCAATAAAAATAAAAACAACGCACGCCTGCTTACTCTCCGCAGAATATTCAACAAATCAATGTTATTGTTGCTATTGCTTTAAAGCAAAAAAAAAAAAAAAAAAAATTGAAAAAAAAACCCAAACGTGAGTAAAACGTTACTTAGCTTACCCCGCGTACGCAATGGGTAGTCATGGTTTTTATACTGGCATCAGCTGTTTGCGCTACAACAGCTTACTAGATACGTTTATAAAGTAGCTCTGGGTGAATCTTTGCTTATAGGCGTTTTAATACAGGTTTTCGCTGTAGTTTTGAGCATCGCATACGATTCTCTTTTCAAACTGGTTTTAATATATCTGTCAACTATCTGCTTATGCAGCCTCTTTCTTTTTAGCATAACGTAATAGTCCAGTAAAGAAATATTAGTTTCAGTTAAGTATTAAAATTATATTTTAATAAAACCATATTTTAATAAAATAATAACATTTTGCAATTATTAAATTATATCATTTCTTCAGATCCCTATCAGTCTCGCTTCACATCTTAACAATAGAGCGTAGAAATTGAACCATTAAAACAGTTGAAAAGCTTCTTCATTCAACATTGCTTGCGTTAAAATGCTTTGCGATTAACGGTGTAGGCCTTCGTTCCCTTCGGTAATCGCTTAATAATATCCTCTGGGAATAGAGTTCTCCAATGCTCTCGATTTTTTTTTTTTTTTTTTTTTTTCTTGAATTGAAATGTTTTTTATATAAGTTTTACTAAAATTTTCTTCTCTTTTTGGCATTACAAGCATTTTTCTTAATCATATCCTTATCTTCTTCCTACCTTGTTTTTTATGTTATTTGATGTATTTTTCGTAGCCCACTCGCGTTAAAGTGCTTGAAAATTGAAAATTCGGCTAAGATCGATTTTTTTATTACTCCTCCTCACTGACTTGCGTGCAAACAAGAAAAGTGTCTTTAATTGCATTTCTTCGTTTATAGTGGTCTTCTTACTATATAATACACTTCATTATATATATTTGATATTTACAATTATTAAAATGCGAAATTTTTATTCAAGCCATACTTTGAACCATCTATTCTATGAACTCTTATAACGTGCATGACATTACTTGAACGATTTTTCTGCAAACGAAGAACCCTACATATATACTGCATTTTATTTATAGAAATGTATTCTTTATACTTGTGTCTCATTTGTGTGCATAAAATGTTAGTAACAATGATTGGTTTTCAAATTTTCAAAAATTGAACTTAATGTATAAATACATTTTCGATTGTCCACGTATACTGAAAACGGTACACGTGGCAGGGGAAATGGTAGCTTGCAACGCTCAACAAAATTTTAGGTGGAAGGAAAAGAAAATCATTGACCTTTTTTCACACATCCAGTGAATGTTCTCAACAACCTTTCAACTAAATCTAAGAATTGATAGAATGATAAGGAAAAGGTGGAGTAGTAGGCTTGCTCTTCTAGGCAGTGGGTTGAGTCCATAATCATATTTTCTTCAATATTGTATTTATGAAATTTTAAAAACTTTTAACAAATCAAATGTCTCCTATACGACTGATCGATGAGCAATCGACATTTTTTCCTAATTGTAGACTGAATTTAACTAAATTTTATCGTTCATCTAATGAAAGCAAGTAGGAGACACGTACGTGATAACGTTCTTTGTTCGAAATACAACTACGATTGAATTCGAGTTTAAAATATCTTCATCGCATTAGACCGCAAGACAGACAGACAGACAGATATAAAGTAATCGGTTCTGATATTCGCCGTAGGAAAACATATCTCGACTTTATACATTCTATATGTTAGAGAAGTTTGCCCAGTCTAATAGATCTGCTCTGTTTGGCATATGTGTGCGATTCCATTTCATCTCCTTCCGTATGAAATACATCCCTAAATTTTTGGAATGTTATAAATCCGTAAATCTCTAAATTAAATTATGCGAACACATTTAAAATGTCTACTTACGAGAACCTAAGTTATCGAAGGAAAAGGTTTTCAAAGTTTGGTATAAATGGACAGAATAGTTTCAAGTTGCTTGAAACATGCTTAATGAACATGGCGATGAAATTTGTCATAATGAGAAGAATAATAAAAGTTTGAATACGTTAACTTTCATTGATAGCTTTCCAAATGAAGCAGACATTGATTCAAAAAAAGTGATATAACCTAATGTACAAACTAATAATTTGTTATTCTTTTTGTAATTCTTTTTCGTAGTGGACTTCCTGACATTTCCTTCTTCTTCATTTACGGACCACTGAAAGAAGCCAGTATACTGCTGCTATTTGGTAATTCCCTTCGGCATACTAGAAAATAGTCGCAATCACTGCTGTGAAAATGAAGAAAATAATCTAAAATAGGTTTGATTAACCCGCAATCCTTAAGAATATAAAAAGAAAGAAAAACTTAAAATTTACAGCTAAATCCTGATACAAGAGCAAGTTTTATCAAAATCAGATAAATACATCTTCAATGACAAAAGCGACCCTAAGTGTAAACACGACAACAAAGTGACGAGGACCGTAACCGTCAAACCAATCAATCACTTATTGTACATGTCGTTTAGGTAGAGTGTGTTCACAATTCGTCTCAAGACAAATATAAATTTTTTTGTGTATTTTTCTATTACGTATGCGCATAAGTTTGGGGCTACCCGAGGAAAGCGCATCTCATCATCAGCTTAACTCCAATAAGCATGCGAATTCATTGAAGCTTTACATAGAAATCGCTTGTTTACCGGTTTCCCTTACATATGTTTACCTGATTTTCTATGCCTGGCCGTTAACTGAAAACAACAGCAAATAACTCTAGCAATTATGCTTGAATGAGTTCGATAGTGTATTTCGTATCAGTTTTATCTATGGCTAATATAAGTGAGAAACTCTCTCTTTCTGTCGTTCCCTCCCTATCTCTCTTTTCAGCATGCTTCGTTGGATTGTAGACTTTTAGACTGCGGAACACAATAACTTTTGGCATTTTCGCTTAAGATGTTTGTGGATAATATTATTATTTGTATGTGTGTGGAATTTAATTAAATTTTTATTATTATCACGACTGTTGTTGTCATCATTATTGTCTGGGTCTCCCAAATTATAGGCGCGTCAGAGTAACCAAAAAGAAGTTTAACCTGGCTGCCTAAGCGAATCAACGTTGAATGGTTCCTTATTTTAGGGGTCAAAGGTTTACGAGTGCCCGCAGTTGTGTTTTAAGATATGTTTATCGCTTGAAACAGAAAAACGATAGAAGAAAACGAAAAAGAAACAAACAAAATATATAAAAGTTATGTTGCTATACCGCTCGCGTATTAATTGAGCATATTTGGTGATTTATTTAAAAGCGAAATGATAAATCCTTTTCCCATTTACACAAATGCATGTGTAGTCGAATCACTTCCTCATACATTGTAACATATAATATAAGAGAGCTTATCTCACACATAGCTAAGGCCGAAGCTATTACTGAGGATAACTGCCTGCAGAATTTTGGATTAATTTTTAAATTATTTGAGACATTGATTGACTGTGATTTTTTTCTTCTATTTTTACGTTACTTATTGCAACTTTAGTAATTGCAATGATAAATTAAAAAAAAAGCGAAAAGTTTTCAAATATAATTGCAACATAATCTGTTTAGTTGCGCAATGACAACATTAAGTTTTTAACTCTTTAACTTCGACGATAGGAAGCAAAGCATTCAGAAAGTCTATCCTAAAAATCGTTTGTCGTTGAAATTCTTATATTTTGTCCTCTAGGAAAACATGTTCACAGCTTAATAGTTTACAATTTCGCTTGATTCGTACCGAGTTTCTTAAATAACCTTTCGATAAGAGTTTCAGTCGACAGATTTATTTCAAATGAGGTTACCGTAAACGCAGAACTAACGCAAGGTTCCGCTTCTTACCTCCTATCCGTCAAAGAAAATTTTGTTCATTCATCTAGAGACGAGAGCAAATTCTGTGATTCATTCATTCCCCTTCAATACAGAACCGGATTTCAAGATAAACGCTGCACTATAAGGAACCAGCGCCAAAATATCTGAATGAGATCGGCTTGATTGGGTAAACTTTAATGCCATTAAAACTTGACGCAGTCTCTTTCTACGTAGGAACACTGATGAAAGAATCAGCAATTCTTGACATTGTTGGCAGTAGACTGCGAAATTACGTATTTTGGAAAGAACTCATACCCGAATTGCCGAAAAAAAGCTGCCATAACTGAGTAGATAAGCATCGCGACTACCAAGTCGGTGTTGGCGGGTTCAAATCTTTACAGCATGTGCTCAGCACAATAAAGTCACAACAATTACCACACATCCACCATATTGCGGCCACTCTCTATGTCCTCCTCTCTTTGCTCTTTGCTCTCCGATCATCACCGTGTTAGACGTATAAGGGCCATCCTCTGAGTGATCGATCATATTAAAAACGAAAAAAAAACAACGATTGAGCGCAGTGAATACTAAGCGCATGATAAGCCACCCGATAACGCAACTGATGCTTTTGAACAAAGCCGTACCCTGGGCTGTATTGTGCTTATGTAAAGCTACCTCCAGAGCAAGTGTTCCACAAATTAAAAGCTTTAAAAAAACTTCTGCTGGCTTCCGGTCGCCTTAAAGCTTACGTTCGTCCTTCTCACGGTTTATTATGTTTCCACTCTCAAGTCGTACGTGCAAATCGTACTCCATTTTCTCTCCCCAATAAACCTATCATCCTTCCTGACCATCATCATGCCTACAAATACAAGTGACATCCCTGAGAGACTACTCAACCAGCAAGAAAAAACATGGGATGGGAGAAAACATGGGATATATTCAGTATTCCATTCGACCTGCGTTGCTGGATCTTCTTGAGTTTGCCATAGAAGTTCACATTATATTCAAAACAGTAAAGCAGAATTAAAAGTCTTGCTTTGCACTTTTTAGTATTTTTATTTCAATGTTTTTTAAACAGTTTTTTTAAACAGCTTATTGCACGAATCGAATTAGCTAATTTCTAAACCTTCAAGTACTTTTTCATTGCTTTTAAATTTGTATATCTACAGAGCTGCATTTTATTATAGTTCATTAATTACGGATAGTAACATTTATCAAAATGAATACGAAAGAAGAAACGGTCCATGAAGAAACTTCAAGATATGGAAATAGCAGTTTTCTTAGTCTTACAATTTAATGGCAGGTCGTTTAAAGGCAATTTTTACTCTCTCGCCTGGTTTATGACGCTTGTGCCAGGTTACGTCTTCACTTTATAGAATTTAAATTCAGCGATTCGATAACGCTTAGGAGAATCGATTAGATGTTCCATTTATCATATTATTGAGAATATACATAAATTTACGAACGGTATTTAATAAGAAAATATTTTTATTGGGAAAAAGTAGTTCACATTTTCGAAGCATTGCCTCGCAAGGGTCACTAGCTCACTAGTTCTTATCTGTTGTCGTAGCGAAAAAGCCACTCGCCTCTGGGGCCTATCTCTGAAATCAACCTGTTTTCGGTAAGAATCGAAGCGCTGCTTATATAGACCTTAACCCATCGACTTGAATAATTGGTGAACAAAAGGAGAAGAATGTGTGCTTGTTTAGTGCTTGTCGTGTTAAAAAAACCACTTCATTCTATTATGACGTCTATGCCTTCACTGTTTTACTTTGTATCTTTCTCTAATCATGCATTCCTTGGATTGGAGCGGCGCATAATGTATTACATTTAGCTGATTCCGTCAAATACAAGAACATAAGCCTGATGCAATTAATAATAGTTTTATCGTCGACGTCAATGACTCGTCGAAGCTTCATCAAGGCTGTCGTAACCTTTGGCTGATCTTAGTGTGGCTATATTTCACCACTAGTTAGAATAACTTTTTTTCGGATCTAACAAAAAAAGTAAAGCTTCCAGTACATGGCATTTTTTTCTCTCAAAACCTCATAAAAAATGGTTCACTTCAGTGCACTTCAACGAAATCGTAAGTATGGACTAAAATTACTAATCTGACACAAAAGTGCGGTTGTGTCGTAGTTGCCATAATACAAACTCCGTATAAATATATTTCAAGTCAATGGTTACTATTGGGTATAGTCGTCATCGCAGACAACTGCATTTATATAATCAAGTCATATTCGTTCATAATTGACAATGATCTGGCGCCATGCCCACGTTTCACGGATCACAGTTTTACATTGGTTGGCAATGGTTGGCGCGTGCTCGTATTTGGCGGCTTAGCCGCTTCACCGCATTCACTCCACAGTGCAACTTTGATCGATAAATAAAACGAACAAACGAAGTTTAGAATAATTTAATAAAAGTGTTGTAAAATCCGCGAGCCCTAGGTCGGGCAACCGAAGGAAAAGCAGAAGAAGGTAAAGCATTCACAAGCATATTCTTTAACAGACCTGTTAACAACTTAAACACTGATATCAGACATGCTGTTATCCCCGTTTCACAAAATTTGTCTAGCGAGCCGCAAAAGTACATAGCAATGCGGCTCGACATAATCCGAGGCTTAACAGATTCTCCAAACATTGCTATATAACACAGAGACTTGCATCACTAGAGTTACTTACCTTATTTATTAAAATTTTAATCAAATTCTTTTGAATTCCCATTAAAAACTAAAGTTTTGGAATTATGTAATGGTAACGTGGGCAGTACAAATGGGAACTTCTGCTCATTAGGAGACTGCATAAGATAAGCTTCCATTGTGCATGATTTCTTCTTCTAGCACAAAAGTAACGAGACCCCACCAGTTGGTTTGCGTTATAGTTGCAGAAGTGTTACAATAACTAAATGGCAATGAGTATCTCTGCGCGACAACACGCTTGTCGGTTGCAGTTGTTTAACTCGGTTCCGGATTTTTCCCTTATTAATGTAGATGTTCCTTTAACGGCTCCCTAATTTGTCTAAAACTGAAAAAAATTATCACAAGAAGAGAAGAAGAAAACCTTTCTAATAACTTTTTATATACATATATCATTAGCTTAAGCATCGATGAAGAATGCCTGTCTGATGCCGGTGACGGTCAGAAAGAAGCGAGAAAAAAGAAAGAAATAGAAGAGAGGCCGGAGCCTACCGTGGGTATTTGACCAAACTGGTACGCAGTCTATTGCTTCTACGATCAGAGTAGCTCTTCTAGTTACTTGGACATGTGTCAAGAGACAGCGAATTTATTTTCAATCCAGCACAACAATGTTGCTTTTTTAATCTTGTGTGTGTTGTATGCAGGTAGCGCGTAATTGATAGGTAGCGTCTTCAATGGAGAATAACCAATTGCAACAAAAGTAATTCGCTTAAGTGTTGTACGGCATCTGAAGCAAGCGCTTTTAGCTCATGATCAGTACGTATTTTCAAACTTTACCACTTCTTGATGTATTCAACTCCCATTCTATGAAATTGTTCCTCGAGTGTTTTTGTTTTTTTCAATGATGCTTTGTCTGAGAAGGCCTGCCGTTGTTCATCGTTCATCGTTGAAAGCAAATAGCAAGAATAAAGTTCCACGATCATAGTGGTTAGTACGGTAATTTTATCGCTACTAACTAACTTTTGAAGGAAGAAATTAAGTTTATTAAAATTTACTAAAGGTATACGAAGACGAAGATGAAGATGAAGATGAAGATGAAGATGAAGATGAAGATGAAGATGAAGACGAAAACGAAGAATGAACACGAAATTGATAATTTTAAGGTAGAATTTATGTGAAATTCTCGCTCCAGTTGTCACCGAATTTTGTTATGTACTCGAAATATCAAAAATTCTTAATTCATTCTGATCCTATTGTTATAAAACTGTTATATTTTTCGTAATCTTCTAAAGCATTTTTTTCCACTATATTCAGTATTTAATATTTAATCTATTGGTTGCATTTCCACCAAAAAAACAGAAAGAGAAACGTAAAAAAAATCCAATTAAACATCGCAGACTCTCCATTTAATCACTTGTAAGGTTTCTGGTTTTTACAAAAACGCATAAAATTAAGTGATATTGAATAAGGCAGAGACATCCGAAAGCAATCAATATATGCAGCAAAGCTTATTATTATTTCGTCTTATGTAATGCACATGATCGACATTATGGAGTGCATGGCGGATTGGTTTGCTATTTAATAAACAAAATAAACCGCAAAGTATTTGATATCTATAATTGATCGGCACATATGTTTAGAACAATGAAAAGTAACCGACAAAAGCAGAGCCGCGTACAGAATTTTAAGGAAGGAGGCAAAAAAATTCTCATTTGAAAATTAAAAGCTTTTCGTTACTCGGCTCTACTTCGAGTTATGTGTTGGGTTGAGTCCATCCATAAAATGCTAAGAAAAGGGGATCTTTTATGCGCAAAAAGACAAACCACATATTAAAAAAATACATATAGATATGTTATCGTATGAATCGTGAATGCCCAGCTGATGGGAAGTAAATACGAACGATCGGAAAGATTCCTTTTAATGGAGAATGTGTCAATCGGTCGCGGTTCAAAGATGTAAATAAAGCACACTTCTGATTGAGATTTAGATCGAATCGTCTTTCGAAATATTAATTGCTCGGACCTTGCCGTTATTTGTGGAATACAAAGGAAGAATGAAGAGTTGTGCACTGTAAAGAAGTGGTTAAAACTTATTACAGAAACAAAGAATCCACGGCTACGTTTCGAGTTTGTGGTGTGAAGCTCATACATATATGGTTAAATGACTTCGTAAGTGAGGATTATTGTCCCTTTGGTGTAAAGAAAAGACATTTGTTGATGTTCCTACGGCACTTTTACGGGTATAAAATTAATTTCTGGGTGTGGCTTGTGGACTGAACGTGTCAGTTTTGGACATGAAAATGGCATTGCAGTTACCTTCAATACTCCTACCCTACAGAGGGATATGATATGATGAGATGATGATTTTGTGGCAAAAAGCAGATGATTTCGGCCTGATCGATATGTGGTTTTGACGAAATATTTCAACATGCCGTACATCTCGTGGTACCATCAATTCGCTACGAGAAAAAAGAGAATTTCAATGATCATACGATGGCCTACGCGAGCTTGCCACAAAGATCACACTCATGTACATTACAACTCTATTGAATTTCTTACTTGGGGGCTATGCTAGAGCAGTGGCTTATTCCAGTGAACCCCGAACTCTCAACGACCTTATTCACCAAAGTTATTCGTGTTATTAGCAAAGTAAGAGCAAACCTTTATAAATATAATTATAAGCATTAAGTGTCAAAGATAATGAAATTTTAATTACTTCATTACTTATTGTTGCTCATCTTGTTATTGCAATTGCTTTATTAAAATCCTTTAGCTTACTATGAATTGAATTGAAATTTAGTTTTTATTGATTCTGTGTGCAAATATATTTTTTATATATCAATTTTTTTGCTTGTCCGGAAATATAATTTACATTTTAAATTAATTGGATTGAACTTACTTCTTATAAATTACTCATAAGTAACTATTAGACAGAATAAAACTGATATGAGAGTTAACCGAAAAATCGTCTGCTTATTAATTCAAATTAAAATTTCTTCCTTCCATATCGACGAGGATTACTTAGAATCTTATCGACATGCTGCTGATCATTTGTGGACGTCACAAAAAGTCGCAGAGTAAGGTGACTACACTTTCATACTGCGATGAGTCCTCATAGTTATTTTCGCAATAATTGAACCTTCTCGATATGAATGTTCCATGTTCGTACCTTTCATTATGAGCTATAGAATATTTGTGCTCAATTCTTCATATTGAATTTGTTGAGTTCAGTTTGCAACACCCTGTACATCTGGTCTAATTTAAAGGGAAGGCTGCGTAGACTGCAAGCTTATTATCAAAGCAAATAATTGAGATCTAGCTTAACGAGGGAAATAAAATATACATGTACCTTACATTACGGCATATGTCGATTGCTTGGTACTTCTCGGCACACTTTAAATATTCTACAATTCCTTTAGCAATGTAAAAAAAGCATTTCTCCCCCAAATCTATACAAATTAATTGATTCTATTAGAAAGCATCTCTCTCAACGAAATCATTTGAGTGTGCATATTATTTGCGTTCCTCTTGACTTAAACAGCGATTAACTCCGTCAATGCGTAAGCAAAATAACTATTGGGTTTTAGTCGAAAAGCCTTTTAAGTGGAAGAAATTCAAAACAAAAGGTTATATACGTGACCACTACGTGTTCGTTATCGCTATGTTAACATTCATGCACATGCATATATATAAATATATATGCAAGCCTGACCTAAATTATTGTTTAGAAAATTTTCATTATCTTGCAAGAAATTTTTCCCAAATATCTTACAAGTCATTGTTTACCTTCATTCTGTTTAGAATACACTTCAACACCCGAATGCGATTTACAATTTTGAAATCTTTTTGTTATTTTTTTCATTTAATTTGTTTATTCATTTATTCGCTTTATTGATAACATAATAATTGCACAATTCCACCCACAGACATTTACGTAAACTTGTCATACTTTCAACTGTTTACCGTTTGTAAACGATAAGTAACTCAAGTAACACTATTGTGCTTTCTTCTTAATACTGGCAATGTTTTCTAAAACCTTCGAAGCTGAACTTCAGTCATTTATTTATTGCATGGCTTTGTCAAATGGAAAGAGAGAAATTTGAGTAATGACATAAAATAGATAAACGAAAAAAAAGCCATAAGTAAATAAAGAAAAAAAAACCATAGCAGTGTTTAAATGTTGGAATAACAGGTGTTTGCATTTGTAGTTGTAGTGGAATGTAGCGCTGGTTTTGTTGTTATTGTTGCTTCGTCGTTGTACACATATTGCATTGTATTGTTAATTAAGAACGTGTACATTGTAAAGAGGAAAAGAAAAGGAAAAAGAAAAAGAAATACTATGTATATGCATTAATGATTAACAGCTTATGTATAAGTATGTGCGCATACGTACATGTGTGCATGTAATGCCTGGGTCATTATGGGTCATGGTACGGGAAAGTAAGCAAAATTTTTCAATAAAAGAAAAAAAAAACAGAGCTGTCTTTCATCAATTAAACCAAGAAAGAAGAAGCAAAACACTTTGTCGTAAACATTTCGGTCAAAACAGAAAACAATCTTACCTTGCAATTGACGAGAAACACGCTTGAAACCATGAAATTTTCCTGCATCGCAGTAATTTGAGTTTCTTTTGCAAAAGATTCTTATAAATTCCTTCTATTTTTTCTTTACTCTTTTGACTATGCACAGATAAGTCTAAAATGCTCTTAGGAATGATAAAAAGTGTTTTCTTTTTTCAAAACATCCGAAAAATGTTTTTTTTAATTGATACTCAGATTCCTATTGTTATCAACTTGGATCTCTCGAGATTTCACTTAATTAAACAATTTATATACATATATATTAGTTATGTCTCGCATAGAACAGAAAAAACTCGCATAACATTCTATTCATTGTTTTCATTGATTAGATTTCAAAGTAACTCAACAGGTTCAGTACTTTACTCCACGTTGTGAAGAGTGTTTGATAGATAGATAGAATTGAATGAACTCGAATTTCGACGCCTCAATTAGTAGTAGGTAGGTAGCCTCTTAACTCTGGAAATGGCGCATTCTCTACAACAAAACAATTGACTGATGAACTAACGTATATATGTTTCAAATGTGAATATATTTCATCAAAATTAAATCTTCGTTCCATCAACATTCATTTTTAGTTTAATGAAAAAACTTCACAAAAGACGGGCCAGTTTCGGGTGCGTGTCAACTTACACGAGAAGATCAATTGAAGTCATTCTCGATGTATTCAGCATAATTTAATGCCGTAAACGAAATTTTCAACAGATAGATTAGCATACGTGTGCCGAACGGACGAATAACACGTTTTGCTTTTTCGCTTAGAAATTTCCCGTTGAAGATCATTGACAATGCTCGTACATGCATTAAGGGGATATTACAACTTGTTCATCGCGATACTGTACGTTGCACATCAAAGCTAATAAAATGTTGCAGCCTCTGTGCATCGATAGTATGATCGTTGGTATAAGCCCTTACATTCATTCGCACATCTGAAAATTGCTTATTTATTTATTATTAAGTTTTTATTCGACGCCTTATCTATCATCTATTCATCGAAGCCGTGCTTTGAAGTGAATTACTAAAATTACAAACATGACATGTCTGCAAACCGAGTAAGGACCCAATTAGATTGACATTAGTAGTGTGTCGTGGAGTCAGAATTATTTTCATTTTCTTCACTGCAACGAGAATAGGAACCACGTGCATGACAAATGTCTTCAAAACGCTTCATTTAAGCAGTTACGACATCCTATTACTTGGATATTTGGTCGGGTATATCAGATTTTTGTTGTTTTTTTTCTAATCCAAATAGTCGAATAAAAGTGTAAATATTAACATCACTCTAAATTTTTCAGATATTTTTTTTTTTGTTTCCATTGGCTTATGTGTGCTCTTAGGTTGTCAAAACACTATGTAAAAAGATGATAGTGGGCGTGGCGAAATCATGAATGGTCCAAGTTGATATTCCAAGCATTACTACCGAACATAACTAATAGAATTACAAATACTTGAAACTTTGATTGGATGCGTTGTTACCGAAACATGATTTTTGAAGGGAGCAACGTAACTCCAGCAATTTTCGTAACTTGCAAATAACGTTCTAAGGCGAAGTGCCCTCTTTTTTTTGTGGAAAACTAAAGTCTTTCATCCATATACTTGTCAGTCAAACACAAATCAATATTTTTTACATTTTCTACGAAGTCCCCTCCAGGTATGGCGATGTGGCCTAAAGTGATTTTTTTTTTTTTTTTTTTTTTGTTAATAGTTATTTAATGGGTAATAACCCTCGGATATCGGATATTATTATTCTGTTACGTCTTTCCTTCCACTCCAAGAAAGTTATTAAAAATGCACTCTATTAATGTTTCTCATGTGACGTCATGACTTAGTGTGGAAGATTGTTTGAGTCTAACTCGATCTCGTTATGTCAAAGATTTATCACCCTGGTTCGCTTTAGTTTTTCAGAAAATTTGTTAAAAGCAAAAAAAAATATTTTTAATTACTTGTTAAATATAAGATAAAAAGTTAATGAAAAAATAATTTTTAAAAATTTAGAAACGCATAAAACATATGATTTGAAATATCACGCAATATACTATTGCCAATAGTATAGATTGGGAATTTCGCTTAGTAGAGACTGATAAAAATTGCAAGTCTTTCCGTAGTAAGTTTTAAAAGATAACCGTGCGAGAGGAACACTTTCTTTGGACGACTACTGTAAACGAGTAACGTAGAGCAAGAGTACGAGCATACGTAGGCTATGCGACTTGACGCGACGCGACGCAGCGACAATCTAGCGCCAATGATAACGCAAAAGCCGAACAGAAATTACAAGAAAAGCAAAAAAAAAAAGAATGAGTAAAAGAAATAAATTCAATAAGCAAAAAAAAAAAGAATGAGTAAAAGAAATAAATTCAATATCAATGCAAAAGTTCTACGTAAGAATAAGAAAATAAATTGTGTACGGTATTAAACAGCGCAACCAGACATCGGTTACTCTGCAGAAATGTAAAAGGAAAAAAAAAGAGAAAAAAAAACTAAGAAGAGGAAAAATAAATAAAAAGAAAATTTGTAATAAAAATAAAAACATTGGCCATAGAGCACATGGAAGAAAAAAAGGCAGTAATTGTAAGACAACAGACAAAAACACAACTCAAAACGTAGCACAAACAAATCTGAATATAATGCACACTATAAGAGAATCGCAACGAACCAAATGAATCGAACAAATAGATGGATTGTGTATGCACCGTAATGAATGGCAGTTCAGCGCAGCACTGCTAGTAAACAGTTGTAATACATGGTATTGAGTGTTAGGACTTTTTGTGAGCGGCGCACAAAAAACGTTCAAATTTTTGTTATTGTTTTGCTGGTGCTGTTGCTGCTGTTGCTGCTATTGCTACTGCTGCTGCGGCTGTTGCTGCAGTTGTTGTTTTTATTGTTGTTATTGTTATTGTTAGTGGTTTTTATCGTTGGATGAAGCACAACGCAACAGATTCTCAGTGAAAACAAGTCACAAACCGCTACGACAAATGATCAGCACAGATCAACCACAACGCACACCACAACACCCAGCCAGTAGAACAACAGTTATATGGAAGAGAGGAGGGCAGAAAAAACAAAATCCCAAAGCACCACAACAGCGTTTACTGAATTTAAAAACGACATTTGCGCCAGACAACAAAATTAGATGAAACTAAACAGTCAACCAATGAGGATATCGAGCAAGCGAGCTAGCGAGCGTACGTCATGTCATGAACGTGCAAACGGAAATCAAAAGTGATCGTTACAAAAATTTCAAATCGATGAAAAGTGAGGGTGAATAAAATTACTGGAGTTTTATCTACGATATATATTTTTTTGTTTTATTTTCTTACATTTGTATATATACATGTATGTGCGTGTGCGCGCGTTCTTTTCTTCTTTCAATGCGAAGAGCATAGATGTTGTTAAACAAAATGCGTAGCTTTCAACGCGGCTTCTTTTGTGGTGATCTAACGCTACGTTATCCTTATCATACTGACACTATATCAGTTCCTATGCTGTTGTTATGTATGCTTATGCTGCCGTTTCTTTTCATAGCCGTGATCGAAGTGATACGTTTGTGTCATAATTTTCGAGTGCGTTTGTATGCGCGTAACATCAGCCATAGTTTGGGTTGCTTTAGTTTCGGTTTCATAGCCACCTATCTGAGCACTGAGTTAGCGAAGAATGTAATTCATCGTCTGCGGCCGCATTTCTATGCTGCTTGTCAGCCACGTATGCCCGATGGCTCCACATGTGAGGATTACAAAAATCGCATTCTATACGTTGAACAATATTATTGCTCCAATCGTAATCTATCCACACGTCAGCTACGTGAATTGTATGTCTCCTTTCCCAGTGCACATTCGAGTTTGTCATTCTATGCCATGTTATTTTTGGCCTTTTACCTGCATGCCGTTTGGCGCCAGGGACGTGGTGTATGTCGTGCCTTACGTCACATGTTGCAATTTCTTATGGTCTCGTTAGCCTGGTTTATAACATTGAGTCGCGTAGCCGATTATTGGCATCATTGGTCGGATGTGTTGGCGGGCGCTGTAATGGGTATCATTTATGCCAGCCTGAGTGCCTTATATGTGGGTCGTTTATACTGGCATGCAAACTTCACAAGCAGCAATAGTCAAACCTCCAAAACGCGTAAAAATCTATTCAAACGTACTTTGCAACATGTTGCTCCGTCAACGGCAAACTGCTCTACACCGCAACTGCAGCATCAGGTCTTAGCTCAGTCAACTGCTGGAAATGCGCAAGCCAAAGAGCATCTTATGTCTAGCTCGAACGACTGCATCGAATGGAAATCACAAGCCATCTTACCTACATAACATAAATATTAACAATTGCGATGGTAATGGCTGGAGTCAGTCTCGCCCGACTTGACTGCCTCTACACATGATCCATAATAAATAACATAAAAAAGGGAAGAAATAATTTACATAATTTATCTCTCTTGTGTCTATTTATAAACTTGCATCAAACGCCTAAACCCACCCGTGTAAAGATGAGGCAGTGTGTAATAAGTATTTAGGTGTGTGTGTGTGTGTGTGTGTGTGTGTGTGTTTGTTTGTTTGTCTCTTTGATTGTATGTGTATGTATGTATGTATGTATGTATGTATGTATATATGTATGTACGTACATTCGTGTATGTGAATGTCTATGCATGCACGTGTGTGCACATATTCACTAGAAGCGCGTATCATTTCGCTATAACGTAACTTTTAACAGACAATAAAATTATTTTGTAATTGAGTATTTATTATTTCACGTATTTATTGGAATGTGATAAGGATTGTGTATGCATGCGTCCATGATTATATTATATTATAATTTATATATGAGTGCGGAAAATTATCAAATATATCGTTAAATTTATGCCGCGCTAGCCCTTGTAAGACAAGTCCGCACCAAATTTACGTACTTATTGCACTTACTTAAAAACATATACAGGATCTGTTCTTGTGTTTTTACTTTTCATTTTTACTATTCAAGTGTTTGCGAAAACTTTATAATTCCCATAAATTCCCCGATATTGAGAGCGATAATGTGTCCAAGGAAAAAATCAATATTGTAAATTAAGCCAAATTTATTGATGGCGATTTGTTAACACTATATGTGGTCTCTACTGTTCAAGTCGTTGAAATGAAATAGTTATTGGACAACGTTTGCGATGCATTGTGCTGTGTTGTGTTGTGTTGTGTTGTGTTGTGTTGTTTTGTTTTGTTTTGTATACACCTTTATATCCCACGATTATAAACTACGGGTATGCTAATTTTCTTGTTCGGTATGCTATTCGCAGAAATATATATCACGAACGCAATGTATGTACATGAGAAAAGAAGATTTTACGTTGATTTTACGACACCGTTTTCTTTTGTCCATTCTGTTATATACACCTTCAAACGAAGTAAATCTAATATCCAATATTGAGCCTATGCATTAATTTGTGAGGAAAATTGTGTAAACGCTTGAAAAGAACAGACAAATTGCGAAATAATCTGCAATTTGTGAAATTATTGATTGATTTCTTAAGGAAACCATAGAATGGCCGTCGAGTTATCATTGATAGCGAGCAACTACCTGATAAATATTAGATATAGATATCGAATGACAAAAAGAAATTCAACTGAATCATCGATTAAGTCAATTTTGTTAGCGATCAAAGTCCATTCTGATCAAAAATGTTGCAATGAAATATCGTAAATCGTTTTAAAACAAATTCCTGGTCAATGTTAACAGAACCGATTTTTTTTTTTTTTGGACATAAAAATAAAGGCCCCATTAGATTGCATGGTCAATTAGATGGACTTTAGTGGTGGTTAACTTTGCAGAACGAAGGACTTCTTCGAAACGAAAACCTATGAAAAGAAATCCTCTAACAAATGTACAGAAATTTGATTAATCGTTGTTGTGCTTAAATCTGATCTCTCTAAAAATAATGATTCATGTTTTCTTCCGAATTTTTCAGATGGTTTCATCGTTTTTTTTTTTTAAATAACAAAATTACACATATTTACGGTAAACATCTGCTTAGATAGTCGACACTTTATATGTTTGATGGATAATCGCGTAGAAAACCTAACTGATACGAATAAGGTCGAATTCGGATACAAAATGATGCGTAGATTCGTAAGATATTGTTTCTTTTCCCCGAAAGTCAACTTCACCACAGAAAAATACTAAAGACTGTTTAGCTCTAACAACATCTTTCGAATATTTTCTCTTTTATCTTTTCGTACTTAACTAACAGTTTTCTCTCTATAGGCGATAATTTATAGAAATGAAATCATCCCACTGACATATGTCGTTATACAGAAAAAATTTGAATGGTTTTCTGTACGTGTTGAGTGTATAAGATTCGTCATGAAATGAATATAAGTTTTTTTTTTTAGTTGTATAGTATATCTTAAGCCGTTGCTTTTAATTCATACAAAAATAAATTAAATAAATTTTGAAAATTTAAGCTTGACTGAAGAGTTATCTGGAATATATAGGAAGTCTAGAGTTTAATACACAAAAAATGAATAAATACATTTATATACGTATGTATACATACATAAGAAAATCAATAAAAATAACTATGCGTGCCGTCTCGGATACTGTATTACAAAGGAAATAAGTAGTGATATGATTGACCGGAGATCTTATTCGAAAATATATTACTATTTAGTTTAACTTTGTTTCTACCTGTAATATTACCTATAAAATATGTTGCTCTTATATGTTAACTAACACACATAGTTGGTGTTTTATTTTTTTGCTCAACCTATTCATTATTAAAACATAAAACCATCTGAACTAGAAAGAATTTGCGCATAATAAATTTCACTCAAGTGCATGGGCACAGTACAAACGTGGTTAGATACAATTAGATTAGATTATGTTAGTACCTTGTATGTTGGGCGCGGAAATAGCTTTTCTAAGAACCTTTTTTTGGTTTAATAAACTTTAAAAAAAAATTGTTTTTTTTCTCTTTTTTACGTCATTCTACTGACCGAAGCTACTTTAAAATGTATTTCACTGAAATGTTCGTAGCGTAATAACATAATCAAGCTTAAAACTTACTTAATTGTCGGTTCTTTGCATTGAGTAAAGCCGAGGTCGTCAGTTAGTTTAGTTCTCCAAAAAATGGACAGTTTCCTCATCCAAACAGTATTTAATTTTCAACGTTAGCAAGAGTTTGTAACCATATAGTTTTTGGCGTTTTTATCAGTATCAGTATCAAGTTCAAAAGTACAGCACTCAAGAAATTTGATTGATTGACGGTGACGTTAGATTCGGATTTCTGTAATGATCCAAAACCGCAGAAGGCATACGATTCAAGTCTCCACAATAGTAATAAGCGCTACGATATACGAATATATTATATATAAGATGAACTGATCCACAAAAGAAAAAGAAAGAAAAATCATTTAAAGACCTTCAACAGAGGAAATATCGAATTTGTTTTCATATATTTATATTAATAGTAATTTTCATCAGTTATAGCAATTATGTGAAATTTGGAAAAAAAAGTTTCTATTAAAACTAAATTTTAATAAAATTGAAACTTTTTTTTATTAAACTCAGCAGTATTTTCGCTTACATTCAACTAGTTACTCTTTTTCGCAACATATATACATATTTATTTGAGGCAATGGTTATTCAAGATTCGATCCAATCATGATTATAGAGTTTCAATATTAATTTATTTATTAAATATCACTTAGCTAAGATAATTTTTGCAATTTTTAAATTAATATCATGTTTAGTAATAAGCAATGTTTTACTGCTTACAAACAAACATTTGTACACATTTATGAAATAAATAGAAAGATATGAAATATTTATTGTAATATTAAAAATAGAAATAAAAAAAATAAATAAAATAATACTAAAAGGCAATAAACTACTATAAGAATCTGTTTATATTGTAAGAATTCTTCGATAAAGAATTTCTTAAACGATTTTTCCATCTCTTTCTTCCAACCAACGTCAACAGCCAGCAGAGGGAGTATATTAAATTTCTCAAATGTATGTAAAGCGGACATGCGTATCGGAAATTACATCACATGCACATAGGTTGAGTTAGTTTACCAAATATATATACGAAATCCAAAATGATTTAGTTGTGTCTGTCTGTCTGTCTGTCTGTCCGTCTGTCTGTATTGTGATGTTATAAAGCCAACTATAAAATCTTGCCTAGAGAGGAAAATTTGTCTTCAAATTCTCTTCTATCGTACACTTTCTATTTAGGTTAATTTAAAAAATAATCAAACTTGATTTATGAGTCTTTTAGCAATTAACAAAAGAACCTTAACTTTTTTTTACTTTTGCATAAATTATAATTTTCAAATTCAGCCAGCCAAAATTTGCAAATAAACTAAGAACTTATGAGTTTTAGACTTAAATAAGCAAGCTTCAAGTTTAAGTGCCAATCACAAAAATAGACTAACTAGCCTTTGAATAGCCTTTGCCCATAAAAATCTACGTATAAATAACACCACAAGCTGTATTTTCACATTGTCATCTTTCATCACCAGTCACAAGAGAAAATAAGTCCTTCTGGGTGTTACATTCATTCGCACCAACTTAACATACTCTGTACCCCAAGTTATGAGTACAAAAGAGTATAAAAATGCCCTATTATTTGTAACATCTCTGTAATGTTGTGTGAATGTATAATTATGGTTTTTGGCTTGAACAGAAATTTACAAGGCGTTGCATGCCATTTCCCTTACAAAACTTGTGTCTTGAGTGTTATGCGATTTTAAATATCTTATCATATTGTACTTTAATAGTACTCCGCATGAGTGGCCGGATAGGGAAGAACCGTAACCAGCGCGTCAGTATACGTGGGCTCAAATCTCAAGTGGGGTAGATTATGCTTTGGTCGTAGCTATAGTTAGCGTTCAGTCGGTAAAGGCATAACACTTACCGATTGTGCGCACACCCACTAGGCTGCGGCTTTCCTCCTATCTCTTTCTCCCTCGTTACATTTTTCTGGCCGACACCATGTCGCGCGAGGAGGGGCCACCTCCTAACTCACTATGCAATAATGATGTTATATACATAAAAATGCAATCAAGTATCGTTTGATTATATAGCAGCGCTATATAAAACTTGATCTTTGGAAGCTGTAGAACGATTGGGTAAGAAAAAATTCGAGTAACCATGTAAACTCGTTGCTGATCAGCATGCAAACATCGTACAATACACTTTTCAATAATTCCCGCAGCTAAGTACGGAAATTTTTTTTCTCTCCCCTTCAAGAATGATACAATGAAATATTTTTGTGCCTTTTCTAAAAGAAGGATTTGTCAAGTCGGTCAAAATACGCTTGAGTTTCTCTCATGGCATCATCGTTCGCCCCAAATCCTTTTTCCTGGGCATTGCGTTAGGATTTTCTAAAGGGTACATCAAAACATTGCGATTGCTGGGAGTCTCGCCTAACTCAGGTAACTTTACTTTACTACTGAGTGTAACCAATCACTTCTTTCGAGCGTTCACTACGTCTAGGGCCCATTTGAGCACTTTGAAAATGGAAAATGAAAATTGTTTTGCCAAAACTCAAGGTGTAATTATCAAAGGGTATTCGGATTTTTCCATTGTTTCGAGAAGAGCGAAGAAAGTGTTAGTGAAAGCCGGTGCAACTCGTAAAAAACATGAAATTTTTACGAATATCGTTTCGATGCTAAGACTCTTACTAAATGTAATGTGAAATTTTTGTTGCAGATGACTTTCTTGCTTTAGTTCCGCGAATTGTTGACCGACGTGCCTGGGACCGATGTTAATGCGAATGAAAACAATATTAAAACAGAAGAGAGGGAGGGAGGAGTGTTATTACATAACATATCGTAATACCAATCGAATAAATTATACAATTATTTTTATAAATTGAATAAAGACAATGTTTTTTTTTCTTCATATATTTATTTTATTTCTTTCAATTTATTAAATCATTCATTTTATTGATGTAAATGCAATTTCTGTACTCTTTTTTTTCGATAATCAATTTTTGAAAAAGATTATTTTATATTTATTTATTTGCTTTCATTATAAATGAAGAGCATATAAAAAATGTCTATTATGAAAGAAAATAACCGTATAATCCTTTTTAAAGCGAAAGAGTTGACAATTCCATATTATTTGTCGATTCACTTGAATTACAAGCAATTCGTGTGCCAAAGTGTATGTTTTTATTTATTTTCCATAAGGATATAAATGTGAATATGAATGGTAGGAAGATCCTTAAAAGATGCACTAAAACTTTATTCCCTCTGTGTAACTAAGCAAAAGAAGGCGAACTTCACTTACTTACACATAACTATTTTAAGTATCAATCTAATGTCGTTTGTGAGAGTTACTCTCTTTGAAAGGAAAAACAGAGAAAAAATTGTGTATCAATGATTAACTTTTTCCCCCTTCATCTTCGTCTTCCCGATACTTTTTTTTTTCAAAGCAAAAATTAAAAAAAAAAAAAAAAAAAAAGAAAGAAAAAGAAAACGAAAACGAAAAAGAAGGAGAATATTCTAAAAAACATTTGTATTTTCGTAACAATGAATGCACCTGAATGAATGAGAAAGCGTACACACGCAACAAAACTGTAGTTTAGAAGGAAAAAGAACAAGAAAGAAAATATTGAACAAAAAAGAGATTTGTTACTTATATAAAGGAAGACATAGAAACAAATTTGTTCAATAAAACGTATCATCGGTAACTCATCAAGTTGCAGCCAAGGATATATGCGTCAATGTTTGCGCGTATGTATGTCCCTGTTTATATATTACAAATATCTAAGGCTATATTTCTACATACATTGGACTGCATTGTAATTTCTCGTATTTTGTGTGCAAACGTGCATGCATTTGTTAGGATTTTCCGTAATTTTTCTGCCTTTATTCTAAAATCTACTTTTGTGTCACATCCCTTTCATTTATACGAACGCTGCGAGAGAAGGAGAGATAGAAAGCGAAAAAGAAACAACAGCAAAAAATACAAAGCCAAATCAGTTCGGCATTTCATAGGTAAGAGAACAAAGTAATCTTTTCAAGAGACATTGAACCGGTAAAAAATATCGTATGAAATTTTTACATTTAAAGTTGACAGGAAATTTTTGCGTGCTTGCTTTTTAAATGTATTCCTTGTATATATGCACAAAGTTTTACAAAATATCTATAATTTTAAAAATAACTCTAACATACCGTTTAAGATTTCATCGGAAACATTTTTTTTCTTTGGTTTTTTTTCAAACGATATGAACTAGAAATAAATGATTCGATGTAAAATAATATTTGCTTAATATACATGTTATTTAAGCTTATCTCTTACCGGTTACGATTCAAATACGATTGCATCAATATTTCTCATTCTTCATATTTGGAAACATTCTTGGATTTCAAGCAATTTTCACTAAATGAAAGCAAGCAAGCACTTTTCAAAAATCATCGCAGATGAGTATCAGGATAACGAAATCGTTACTAGACTGAAAGGGCAACGACTTCTGCCCCTTGATTTGCAGCCCAAATTCGCTTAGAACTGTAATATAAAACTGAGTCCTGATTCATAGAAGGTTTCGTAATGGAATAGAGTCTATGAAGCACATAAAAAAGCTGGAATTTATTGCTCTAAGAGAGGAACCATGAGAATCGGTAGAAATAAAATCAGAGTCGCCGCGAGACAGCAAACACGCGTCACTTTAATCCGATATCACCCTATTACAAATACATTTTTTTACCGATGACGGCTTAAGAGATCCATATGACTTGTACATAGTACTAACCTTCAAGCGAAAATTAATTTAAAAGTTTAGTCGCGCCACTTGCATAATTTTCGAAATAATAAAAATATCTAATTTTCGGGCATAAATAAATACTGTTCTCGACTTGGGCTTGGCTTGACTACAGTGACACTTCTAACTGGCTTGCTGATTTTAAATGCGGCCATGCAATCCCCGCCGAAGCTGAACGTTGTGGACACCCGTGTTCGGTCGTTGTTCTAGAAAACATAGCAAAAGTGTACAAAACCCGTCTGGAAGATCGAAAAGTGAAGTTGCGCGGGGTAGCTGACGCCATAATGAGATCAGAACGCGGTGTATTTATTATTTTGCATTTGATCATGATCAGCTAGCTATGTTCGAAGTGGATATCAGTTTGTCTCACTTTTGACCAAAAAGAACAACGTGTTGGAGCCGTTTAAGTGGGGTAGAAAGGATTTCTTCATCCAATATGTGACAATGGATGAAACATGGATTCATTCATCTATTACTACGCTTCAGAATCAAATCGGCAATCAGCCGCGTTCAAGTGGCCAAAAATACAAAAGACGACTGCGAAGCTTATGGAGTTCCTACTTTGGGATCCTAATGTTATAATATTTGTATTGTCATGAAAAGTGACAAAAGATCAGTAGTGAGCACTAAATGGCTTTATTAGTGTCCAAAATGAAGACGAGAAAAACGCTTTTACACCAAGGTACCTGACCGCCTGTGTAGAGCTATTGAACCTCATCGATGTCGCCAATTAATTAAGAAGTGATCTACCAATTCTATTATTCCGTGCATAACATGCGGTAGTACGCAAAAGAATTCACTTAAAATATGCGTCGGATTACGGTTACCACAGCATTGTCACATGACTTAGCCACATGCATTTTCCTTCAAACGTTTGTAAGCCATGGCACAGAATGATGAAATCGCATACGCTGCTTGGTTGCTAATTGGAAATGAAAGTTGCAAAAGGACATGATCGGTCCAAAAAGTGACTGAAAAGCATAGTTGAACAAGGTGAGCATTTCAGTTTAAAACTACTTTGTTTGTAAAAGTGACCATAATCCACAAATGTTGACATTTAACAACAAAACTAAACTGTGATCTTTTCTTTCTTTCACTTACTTTATATATCATCTACGCGATCGTACAATTTTTGTTAGGCCGTTTATTATTGCAATGCTTACTAAGAATATAATTTGACCATTCTTTAGGCAATACATATACTGCGTGAAAGTCGACTCAATCAAGTCCATGGGCTCCTCTGGCTATTCTACTCGGGTTAGTAAAAAGCCAGCAAGCAGTTGCAATTTGCACAAACACTCTCAGTGATAACCACAGACGATCTGTCCATGAAAAGAAAGTCATTTATAGCCTATAAAAGTATTGTTTTAGAGCTCGATTCTAATATTTCCCACCTTCAGGTGAAAAGATAGTGTAAATCGTTATACCAATCCAGCAACTGCTACGCCCCTTTTTTAATCAAATATCTTACAATCGTAATACGGTCATACGAAGAGCGAAGCTTTGCAAGCTTCCCCTCAGGCGAATCCATCCTTCTTGCTTGTAATGAAAGACGGGTTTCGGAATTCTGTTTTGAGTAACACACAAATAGCTCTGTAAACATTTTTGATAGGATATTAAGAGTTTTCAAAATTTTATGAACAAGTTTTTCCTAAATATAATTTATTAGTTGTTTTCATAGAGAAATTTTAACCGTAGGGCATAATGAAAATTCATTGTAGATCATTCTTAGAACCTTCACTTGTTTTGTTTGTTCATCGGCCCTTTTTCAAAGCACTGCTTGGTTACAGATGTTTGCCCATGAAATTATTATTGTTCTGTTTATTTTGTCATTGCATGCAAAGCTATACGCAGTCACATATTTAGAGCGCAACACATATATATATATATATGGGTATGGCTTCCTCTCCTCGCACATCTATATAGAAAAATGAATGTTAGCATTTGGTTTATACCAACGATAATCTTTTATACGTTGTCCTTGCATGAGTATGTAATTGTTCTTCTTTTTTCTTTTTTTGTTTTTTTCTCTGACAAACTCTCATATATTTTGTAATATAACATCAAGAGTAATCGTAACAATTGTATTTATAATGTAGTTTGAAACACTAGAGTGAACATTGGACTGAGGCTTAGAAAGTCATTGAGTAAAGAAAACTGTAAATGTGTACGAATGTAGTGCAAATTTTTTTGCGGTTGCCTAGTGTTAGAGGGAGTCTCTATGCACAGCCTTGCCCTAATATTTTGCATTTATAACAACGGGTTAAACAAAAAAATAAATAAATAAATAACAATAGTAATAAATAAAAAATAAAAGTATTGTATAGGAAATAGTTGAATTTATTACGCAAACGATTTGAAGCGAATTCTCAATGACCGACCTAAGCAGAAATATGTCGGATTTCAAAGGAATTTGGATAAGTAACCAAATAAAAAGAGAAAAAATTGCGATTTGTTTCGCAAATGCTTATGTGATGATGAATCGAACACACGTACCTATAAATTTAAACGCATGCAGTTGCTTTCCGAAGAATATATATATATATATATATAACAACATGTACTGTACATACAATAAAATGGCAATGAAACAGCCACACAAACATATAAGCGTACAAGAGATGTGAATTTAACGAATCATGAAATACGATAATTGAACCATGCAGAGCTTCTTCTTGTTTCTATTCTCCTTCTTCTTTTTCTTTTTCTTCTTATTTTCTATTGTCGAGAGAGGAATAATAAAAATCGTTACGCAGACACTCAAGACCAGTTTAATAAATATGTGCAAAGACTTTCATATATATATATATATATATATATATATGTACCCTCGCAAATACACACACACTAAAGTTTGTGTATCTACTATGATGGGGTAGGTTAAATGATGGAACCCTTAGTGCAACTGTAGGGTTTTGCGAATAATTCTGATGATTGGATTAGTACTGCTTGCTGATGAAGGCGATGAAGGAAATTTTAACTTGACAATGACTGTGTGTTAAAAGAGTTTTTCGTTTTCAGTTTTCAGTTTTCAGTTTTCTTTTCTTGTTCTTTTTCTTTTTCCCCTGTCAACATAAGACGAAATCTCCGAAGAATTTTAGTATTTACTTACATTGAAATTGACCGACCAATGGAGAACAAGAAACCAAATATTGTAATTGAAATGTGAACGAAAATGAAATTGAGGTTTAAGTTAAGATTTTCCTTTTCCCTTTTTCCTTTATCTTATCATTATTGCCTTGTTTGAACTATTTTAAAGAAAAAGGAGAGCAGAATTTCTGTAATATTAAGCAAACTCTTCCTTTTTTGTTTCGATTAACTGGCGCTGAGTTAACCTACTTAAAAACTTGCCAATGTACAGTGTTACGCTTTTGCCTTGCAACACTCAACGCTGGCAATCGGAACTGCAACCGAATTTCTAATATTGGTTGAGCTTAAGCAAAGTTTCGAGTTAGATCTAGTTTTCTTTTTTTGGTTTCTTTGTTTGAATGCATTAAAATTATCTGATTTTTTTATTCAAATAATCAATGAAAGAAGGGGATAACGTATTGGAAAAGCTCTTTTATAGTGAGTCTCTAAAAGTTGCTTAGCGAAAATCGAGCAAATTTTCTTATGCGATAAAAACTATCGTGAATCAGTTCACCCTTCGCTTGAAATTGGAAAAATTTTAACAAAAAGAAATACTTCGCAGACAACACGTACACATTTCGGAACAGTCGATTACTGTTGAATATTGAGGTTATAATCGATTTTTTTAGTTGCCTCTTAACTGTCGATTCTGTCTAAAAAGATTTAAATATATAAGATATATGTAGTCACTAATTAAATACGAGAAGCATTTTGAATGGGAAAGATTGCGAGCTTCTAACGATCAGCGTTTGCGGACTTACGGCCCTGTACTTTATAGTTTTTCACAATTTTTCAGTTTCAATCTACTTCGTAAAAATGAAGAAAGATATATTCATTTCCCTTCACGTCAAAGTACAATTTCAAAATATCAGTCCAATCTTTTATTTAACGCTTCGCTCTCAATACGTTTGACAAGTAAGGGCGCGAATTGGCAAATGCGAGCGATGTCAATCGTAATTAGAAGGATGGTCCAGGGTACATATTCTAAGATTGCCGAACAAAAAAAATTGAAGGTAATGCCATGTCCTTCCAGAGAATTAAATGAATAAAATTCATGGACTTGAACTAAGGGAATTACAATTAAATGTAGTAGGCGCCGCCACCCTCGCCCGACAATTTTCATAGCCCTTAAATAATAAATGCCTTTTTCTCACAAAAAATATATATATGTAAAGGTTTACCAATATATATTATCTCCCTTCTCTCTCTTGGCCTTAACGCTTATATTTATCATCATTTGTAATCATCGTTTTAATGCTTTATATGATCATCCTTTGGAGTCACAATTTTTCCGCCGTTATGTGAATCCTTATTATGGAGCATTTAGTGTAAATAGACAGATTCCTGATGAAACCGATTAACATATGCGCGTAGTTCTCCGAATACAAATAACATTAGATCTTAAGGTGTTATTAGAAAGAGATATATATACATATAGCAGATAGCAGAAGTGCTTATATTTCTCGATCAGCATGCTCAAGTTTTTTGTCCATATATTATTTAAATGGTTTTTAAGCTTAAAAACTATTTTTAAGGAATAACAAAAAACTAATGCTACATAAAACTCCCAACAGCGTAAAGCTTTTAGGATTTTGAGGAAAGTTTTTTTTTTGCGAAAATAAATATGAGACAAAAACCAATCATACATTCAGGCAAGTAAGTAAGCAAGCAACCAAGCAAGCAACCAACCAACCAACCATGTATTCATTCATTGAGATATACGTTTGATGCATATGTGTTTGGCATAAAACAATGATGGATGGATGCATATACATGCGTTGATATTTTTGTCTATCTCTCTTTCTGTCTGTGTGTCCGTTAGTCCTTTCGTTTGTATGTCTGTCCGTCTGTCCGTCTTGTCATTTGCCTGTTCATCTATTAAAACTGAAAAGTTAAACGTTAATCATAGCACACCATTAACACGATATATATATGTTTTCAAAGTTCATTGCGTTTTCGCATCTCTATGTGTAAAATATTTATCATTCATCATAAGTTGACATGCTTGTGTATTTTCTAAATATATTCTTATTCCTTTCACTTTCGGTAAAACTAAAATTGTTAATTGATTCGTATGTATACATATAAGATATATTAAGGTCAAGAAAAAAATTCGTGGCGTGTCGCCTCAACCGATGGCTTGACAATGCTCGCACATCCTATAAACATGACAGCTCATAGATAATTAAAAAAAGGGGGCGAGGAACTATGGGGCCACCACAATATAACGTTGGTGTGGGAAAAGGTAGCGGTCTAATACAGATGAAGCTGGGCACATGGTAACATGTGAGGTAATGCTTTGTGTTTATTGAAATTGGAAGGAAATGTGGCGCCACGAAGGAACGTTGACGAGCCAATTTTTTTGGCATTCATCGTAAAGCCGGGACTTTAGCCGATCCAACTAGCAGTTGTTTTGCTCTCTGCAAAATGCACAACTTCTGTCTTAATAGCGCGACAGTCTTATTATTATAAACAAACGGCAAAAGTTTATCGATCTTAATGACACATGCTGGATATAATAGAATTCACTTAAAATACAAAAAAAAAAAAAAAAGTGTGTTTGAATTTTGATGAAGAAACGTTATAAACTTTTTTCATGACCCGATCTATGTATGTATTAATAAATTTGTATACACGTCGATGGTTTGTTTTGTCATTGACGCTGCTCACTTTTACGCCTATCCAGTTGGTAGTAGTAGTAGCAGTGATAGTATCAGCAGTAGTAGTAGTAGTTGTAGTGGCGATGGTAATGGTGGTAGTAGTGGTAGTATCTGTTATTGAACAAGTCAAGTGTCAGGTCATTTGTAATTTCAATTAGTATCAATAGCTTTAATTATATGTTTCGTATCCACTCAATGGCAGCCGCACTTTGCTTTCGTTTGGACGATTGTCCTTTTCAGCATATTGTTCCTCTGGTTAGTCGCGCTGACCATCCGCACAGCTCCTGACTCTATAAATTTATACTTAATTAATTTGCATTAAATATTTCTTTCTCTTATACACAACCTTTTCTCCCCATTTACTTTCCACTTTGCATATTCTTTTGTTCCCCATGATAGTAACGACGATGATGATGGTGATGATGATGATGGCGGAGCGATTCTCTTCATAATTGCAATTCAATTTCATTTTAATTGAATTCATTGTTAACGTTTTTTGTACAATTGTCAATTCTTTTTTTCCTCCACTTAAATGCAAACACACAATACAATTATTTTATTTATTGTTATGAACAAAAGCCAAAAAAAGAAAAAAAAAGTCAAATTACAGAGAAGATCAACAGGAATTCTACAGTAATTCCAATTTGTCGCAAATGCGGGAAATTCTTTTGATAAAGGTGTTCATAGAAAGAGTTTTTAAGGTTGAGTCGTCCTATTAGTTTGAGAAACATATTTGAAAGGCACTTCAGGCTTGTTTCGTTAAGTTAGCAGTAATTTTTTTGCAGACCACATTGTAGTGGCGCCACGAGATTAGAAGTGAAATAATTAGTTACTTAGAAGATCATTGAAGCATTGAAGAGTATGTCTGTTACGTACCAGCATTTCAATTAAGCGATTATTAGAGCCGAAGACTGTTTAGTATGCTTAGATGCTAAATCAGTTTAACATAAGCGGAAAAATTGAAAGCCCTAAATAATTAAATTCAATAAATTCAAGCTGTAAAAATATCAAAAACTACTGAGAGTTCTTAGAGTTTGTTGATGACTGGTGGTCGCCGTTGTATGCAACTTTTATCAAATTTGTTTCTGCATTATTTAGCGCGGCTTTTTATATCAATAGTAAGAAGATGTAAAAAAGTTTTGTTCGTTTTAGTCCAAATTATTGGCACTTAACTCTTCAAGCCCTTGGGCGTGTCAATTGATCGATCTGAAGTTATTTTGCAAGGAGGAAGTTGTACATGACTTTGTTTATACCTTCACCCTCTCACTAATTATGATATTTTTGATCTTTTTATTTTTTCTTTCCAGGTATGTTTGTAATAGCAAAACTTTTCTAAAACTCCTGTCACAGATAGTAACGGTATGTTAAATTAATTGCAAACATTTCGATAAAAATATTCAATTACAGAAGAGATCGCACTTTATGTTAACGATCTTAATAATTAGATATTTTTTTATCAATAATTTTTATCAATAAACTTTAACGTATGCCGCAAATATTTTAAATATTTAAAGTTAAAAAAGTTTCCCGATCTCGATTTTGAACAGAGTCCATCGTAGTTCTCAAGTTTGATTGGAGGCGATTCGATATCGATCAATTTGCAACGACAAGTTAGATTGACGGCATTCGTAAACGTGTAAACTTTTTTCATAATCTCTCTCGAAGCCGAACACGGGTCGAGTAACATATTCAAGAAAAAAAAAAACTAAAATAAACTGTAAATTGTTACAACAAAAATTATATAATGATATATTTAATGGACATAAAAGTGTGCATACATTCTCAATCAACGTAAGATTACTATGTGATTTAATCATACTCGTCCGCCCCTGTGTCTGTCGTTTTGCCTTTAATCATTCATGATCGTAATGTACTTCTTGTTAGCAGAAGAAGATGGAAATCATGCGAACTACCAGCAATAGGCAAAGCGTGCTAGTTTAACACTTGTAATACTAATGTAGCGATGGACGCGATCTGTTTGCAGTCAGACGCTGCTAACCTTTAACAGAATTTAGTATAACTCTGCAACAATAGAAATTCATGAAATGCCTCGCAGTTTTTTCAAATTGTTTAAATTGTTCCATTATCAAAACACGCCTCCAAACGAGCCACTTATGCGAGTACGCAGCGAGTAGCTTCTATGTGATTACCTAAAGGCAACGTGTAGGACGTGTGATTAAGTTTGGGAGCAAAGTTATTGCTTTTCACTTTGTGTGTAAAGGAAATCTAATTAATAAAAAAAAGTTGAATTTTTCGTGCTGTATTTACATATATTTATATATATTATCTAATAATAAAAAATGTGTTGCCAATTTCATGTCTACGACCATAATTCTAAAACTCAAAAAAAATAGGGAAAAAATCACGACAGTACTCAAGAAAATAAAATGAAGAGTGTAGCAGTAGCATCAATGGCAGCAGCTGTTGTATGCTCTGTTACACCAATCATTTGCCCATCATGCGTCAGTACAATGGTTTGTGCAAGTGTAACAGACAGCCGAAGCAGGCAAATCTACAGCCTGAACACGTATTCCGGTGCATTTGCACTGAGTAAGCTTAGTGTAAAGAACCCCTTTCCAAAAAAAGAAAAAAAAATAAAAAAATAAATAAATAAATAAAAAAGGAAAAAGGAAAAAAAGTCTTTTCTTGTCTTTTCTCTAAAGCCACTTCACTTACCATATGAGCTGTCATTCAAGACAGTTTGCAAGTATGAAATGCTATTTTTGTGTGTAGTTACGTACACATACATACATTGTATGTATGTTATTGTATGGATTTGGATTACAGATGACAAGAGCTTGTTAGCGAAAGCGTAGAGCACATTAAATATTGAGTAGTGTTATACGAAACAGAAGCAGAAACACGTTAGAAGCAATAGGAAACCGTATACAACATTCATGTCAAAAATCGCAAAAAGGAAACGGAACTGTCGATAGCAATGCCTCGATTGGACTATATATGTATACGTATATACAGTTAAAGTATTTATAGTTTAGCGCAAATATTAGCTGACAGTAGTTTTACTTTTGCCTTTGCCAAGGAAAGGCATTTCCCAAAATTTGACATTTTTTTTTCTTTTTCATTTTGAAATCCTGGTCGAATTGTAGCGGAAAACCAAGGAAAATATTTAAACGCAAGTACTTAGGTATATATAAATGTATCTATGTGAATAAAATTCTTTTATATTTACTTGTAAGCTACACAGCATAGAATCGCATAATCAGGCACATATCACTTCAATATCACATCGTGCTTATGATTTGGATGATATGCCATATATGTGTAGATTTGCGCTGAGTTAAGTTTATTGAATATAGTAAGCAAAGCTTGATAAATTTTTGTGAAAATCAATGAACGTAACAACAGATAGTCATGCAATTTTATTGTATGTTTGAAAGGATTGTGCCTTCATTAAGGATATATATATATATATATTTTTTTTTTTTTTGTGAAAATTTGATTTTTATGCTTTAATATATCTGTTTTCGTTTTTTTTCATTTTTAAAGAGTTAAAAAAAATTGCTGTTCTTCGTAAACATGTCAGTAGTAAGTAGTAGATCGTTTGAAATAAAAAAAAATATAACATACTTTTGGGCAGGGTAGTAATGAGTAATCAAGACACTGTTTAATAAACAAGAAATTAAAACAGCTTTCTGTGCTAAGCACGGAATCGTTTCTACAAAAGCTAGCGAATAATTGCTTATTTCTTGAACGGAATTCTCTAATGCTTATCTTTAGCTTCTATCGTCTTGAAGAAGTAGTGATTATTGTACTATATAATTTATTACTAACGAATGAATGACACGATTCTTCATAGGAGAATAACACAATAATTCATTTCATGGTGTATTTGGTAGCAAGACCTGCACACTAAAATCATATATACGTACGTTATCTTAATTACTGACAAATAGTGTAGTAGAAGTTTTTCAGTTCGCTTTAGCGGATTTTCGAACCTTACATTGGAATTTTAGGGAGAAACACTTGGAGAGCACGTTTACAGATAAAGAAAAAAAACTTACAAAGCCAATTTCAAAGAAGAAGCGAATACTTATCCAGCATATTTAAAATTTGCAAAATCTCATTGATAATCGTACGAATAGGTAAACTGTAGACCGATTTAGCTAATGTCTGATGGCCTGAACTTAAGGCTTAAGTTTGACGTAGTCTTGGCAATTTTTGAAAGAAGTTCTTTAGACGTCAGTCTCATTGAATTTATGCATTCTTTAATGCATCGCAATCATATAGCGGATACACTTTTTGCAGTTAGTTCAGATGGCGTCATAGACCCTACGCACGCTAGTTGCCAGTTTTAGTGTCTTAGAAAATTGATCGTCTTATGCAGCTGATGCAATATTTAGTACTGCACTTGTCTGCAAACGTTTCCGTTTAGTTAGTCATGAAACTTAGCGCCGACCAAAGTTATTATTATTTGTCTACCTTGAAAATTTGTCATGTCCACTACTTCTCTTATTTTACTTTTGATTTTTGTAGGGTTGTCGCAAAAACCACACCGTGTGTCAATTATAATTGCTATTTTCACTACATATGACGTAATGTAATATGCAAGCGATATGAGAAATAGGCTATTTATAGCTTATGTATAAATAATTCCGGGATAAATTTCATTCTAATATTTGTTATGCTTTGACAATATATTTTAATGTTATATGTCGCAAGAACAATCAGCTTCAGTTCTTTAACTCTCGTACGTGGTCCACTATTCAACGCGTCTTATCACTCCTTACAAAAGTTGCTCTATATTGAGTTTTTGACTTTTGTTTGCTTTTCATATATTTTCTGATTTCTATTTCCAAATTTATTTTCGTTGTATAGAAAGGAAATGATGTTAAATAGATAAAAACATCCAGTGCTCTTCCATGAAAGGGATCATGAGGCCCTTCTAAGAGCTTAGAATATAATGTGCTCTGTAAAGCACATGAGCAAGTCTGAGCGAGAAAGATGTTAGACGCTTCACTGCTTCTGTGCGACATTGGGCAGAAAGCAATTAAAGATATTCTAGACACTGCATCTTTTTCTTGGAATTCGTAAGGACTCTGGTCAATCATTATCAAAAACACCAGTACACTATCCGCACAAAAAGGCGGATAGCTAAGAATCGCGACTACCATGTTAGTGTTCACATGTTCAAATACCTGTACGGCAAAGTTTGCTTCGGTCGCTGCAATAGTGAGTATTCAATTTTTAAATGCACACACTTACCGGTTGGGCGCGCACCCACTTAGGGTTACGCATTCTAAGTTCTGAATACATTGTTTAAAAACGGACGTGTCTTTAATTTAGCCGCGTCTGTCAGTGTGCGGACTGCTCTCTAATTTAAAATCTAATCAATGTCTTCACCCTATAGGGGGCTCTATTAAATGAATTCCGCCAAGTCTTGACTTACCGGAGATAATTTTTGCAGCATTTCTATTAGCTTAAAAGCATATCAACAGATCTGCTCAAATATAATGCATTCATGGTGTCTATTTAATATTATAATTTACTTCCAATACACTGATGAGATCATAAATTTTCTTTATTCAAATATTACCTCAATTTATTATATGTAAATAAAAATAAAATATTATATAAAATTGAAATTGAAGTAGACAGACATAGCAATAGAAATAATGACCTAAATTTATTAAAGCCAGTAGAGCCTTTAAAGTAATACATAACTAAAGCAATACAAATAAATGCTTAAAATGCAAACTAGCCAACCTTAAGCCATTAATCAAATGTCAAAACTACACATACACATCTATAGGATTTTAATAGTGTATAAGCAATTGTATGTGCATATGCGTTTATGCTACTGCGTTTATATGTGCGTCAAAATGTACATACGAAAAAGGTTTATATGTTTGTACACATCTTTTATTTTCCTTTTCTTTATTTATTTATTTATTTATTTTTCTAACAGAAATCATTTATATTGCTTTTTAAACCAACTGGCAGTTACGCATTAACAGTCTTTAACGAATGTAACGAAATTATTAAAATTAGCTAACTTATGCTTGTGAAGACTTCCCTTTTATTGGCTTAAGAATAGAAAGAGGAAGAAAAAACAAATTGAACAGAAAAAATATTTAAATGAGTTCAAAAATACAATAAAATTAAATTTATTAGAGGATAGCCCCTTAAAAAAAAAAGAAAAAAAAATACAACAAGAACAAAAACAAAGTAAAAAGCTTTATTATTATTTTTTTTGTTTGCTTTATTTGTCGCATTTCTTTTATTGCTCATAAGTCACTAAGAAATAAATTTAAATTGCAATAATCATAAATAACAGACTTTTAACCACTAACAGTAAAACAGTTGAACTAGGAGCCAGGAAACACCCAGAGGAAAGAATTAAGATAATAATCTATATTTTATATGCATGTATGTGTATATTTTTAATTGTATTAAAAATTAATAATAAATATCGATAAAAATTTTACTACGAACTGATCTCTAAAACAACTACAACTTTTCAGCTGTAGGCTGTCCTTCCGTCAATATTTTTACCAAAAACGAATCTCATCAACCAAACATATTTCATCCTGTTCAATTTTGTCTGCGCTCAACCTGCTAGAAGCCTCATTGCCGCTATTCGTTAGGCAAAGGACTTAAATCAGACGTCCTAGCCACTACACCATACGGTATTCGCATGAGTAGCCGAGCAGGTAAGAATCGCGACGACGTGGTCCTGGTTGTAGTGAATGCTCAATCGGTAGAGGGATAACGCTTACCGATTGCGCACACGCCCATTAGGATGCGGCCGCTTTTCTATATCTTTCTATTTCCTCATTTCTATTCGACCATCAGCTTATTCAGTGATGGGTCGTGCAGTAAAAAGAGGAAGAAATAAAAGCAGTCACACAAGCGGTGTTCGAGGGGATTAAGATATTTATGTAGGCTGACAAACACATCTACGACTCTCTGAAGGCGGAAACCTTATGCCACCTTTACCATGGTATTTACCAAGTTACGGCATTTTTAACTGTCGTTGACCTAAATCAAGAGCTTAGTAGTCTATAACTAGCGGTTTATTTCTAATCTCGCCATTTATAAAACGCAAAGAAGATCTAACTTGTCCTGTCCATTACATGCTTGCTTGAAATATTTATTTTTAGATTGAAAAAGACATTCGCCCTATTTTGCCATGATCGGTCAAGGGTAATAGCGTTTTCCTTAGGCCATAGCCGTAGAGCTTGCACCTCCACACTACTTTTTTATCCGGCTATTATTTATTAATCGGACAAAGAATTCTTTAGTCACAATGTAAGTCATTGAAGGAATCATTTGGGTCACTCCTTTAATCAATGACCTCACAGTGCCTATGAAACAGGTATGCGGAAGGTTTTGGAGAGGCGTAGGAAGTTGTTCATGCTATTCAATCGGTTGCATTTGAAATTTACTCAATGTACCCAACAGATGTATGTATTGAAGTAATATTTCCATTAATGTCTAGTGGGTCCCCATGGATATTGCTTTCAAGGGGTTCTTGCGATGTATATGCATTTTAATCAGGGTTATGTAAATTGCATGCTTCTGTACTGCTGTTGAAGAAGACTAAGATTTTCTCACCACTATTACGTTGAACAGGAGTTCGAGACACATCTTGCAGCGCTAGGAGCTTCGTTCTCTGCGTTTTAACTTCACCGAAATGAGAGTCCAACATACGCCGTAAGACAAATATAAGATTACTTATGTTGAACGGTTTTTTTTTTTCTTTGTAGAGAAATATGAATAATTCGTTACACTTTGTTATACATTTTTAAAAAAATTGAAAGATTCGGTTATAAATCATCTGATTTTCCAATTTAAGCAAATTTCTAAAAGTTGAGCTTATTTTTACCGTCATTTTTTCACTGTTTTTTATCTTTGCATTTATCAAAGAGGCTATAAATTTTTGGTTACTTTTTTGTGTTTGTATTTTTGTTTTGTTTTCTTTTCTTTTTTTTTTTTTTGTAATATTCAATTTCACAAAGTGAAGTTTACCTTTTTGGCAAAATTTAACACTTGCAACCTAGGCTCCTCTTGGAATGACCCGCCGTTATATCAGGTTTGTATGGCAGCTTATAAATTACTCGAAACAGTTAAAGTGTGTGCTAAGCAGTTATTTATTTGTTCGCGATATAACTTAACCGATGTTGTATTAACTTTATCAAGTTGTGTGTGACATATCTCTTAAAAGTTTAATCTAATTGAGCCGCGATATTCGGAAAGCTTTAATGTTGAAACAAAAACCAAAAAAAAAAAAAACGGTTTACACATATCCTTACAGAGAGAAAATTGCCAGCAAAATGGTTACGCATATATTTATGCGACTTTCATTGAGGAATTATGCGTAGATCCAGTAGAAGAAGACAACCTGATGTCTGTCTGCCTGTTTAAAAAATGCTGACCGGCAGTCAAAACGAATCAGGCACGAAGATAATAACTTCAGTGATGGGTATCTAAGATTCGTTTTAAGCGCTGGTTGTTTTCGCTTTGGGTTTCTTTTTACATTTCCATGGCTTGAGTTATTGTCTCCTGTGTCTTTTCAATTTCATATTAAACATGTGTTTTTAATGACTTTTTTTTACAAAACCTTTGAAAACAACTTTGCTTACATAATTATAAGACAACTCTTCTGTGCTGACATTGTAACACAACTTTGCACATTAACACACAGCGGGGAAGAGAGTTAACATTTAAGAAAAAAACCAAGTCTTAAATCATTTTAATCACTTAATCATGCATTTACCTCCTTTGGGGAACTTTGTAATTGGACCGTGTAAAATCATATGCACAAAAAAAGAGAGCGACTCATAAATTTAAATAATTTAAAAATGATTAACTAACGTAATACAAACGAACACAATCGAATGTATGAATAACACATATTTGCTGGCAACTTCTGTCCTCCCTGCTTATGGGATACAATAACAGACCGGCAAATTGTTTAAGTCAGATAGCTATCCGATTTTTTCTTTCTATTACCTATTGTTGAAATAATTCTTAAACTGTCCGGTTGCCCAATGACCTGAGCAGAGAACACATTACTTATGACAGCTTGCATGCATTAGAAGGCATCGATCAGTGCTTAATGTGCAATGGCCAGAAATACAAAAAGCTATTCTATGCAAGCGTTTCCCATTGTAAAGGCATAACCCTCGCCTTAAAAAAGATTGTTTAGGTACAGTTTATTTTTTATGAATTACCAATGAATTTAGCGGTGAGGGAACATCCTTACCTTACGAGAATCAATTGAGCATAAATGCAGAAATTTTTCCTGTCGCAAGGTATAAATTCTGAAGATTATAAGGTAAACACAAATTTTTGATAAATGCGTTCAGCCATATCCATCTCTCTGTCTAGCTGGTGAAATACCGATTATGACCGATTATGTGCCTCAAAATTTTCTATTAAACTTTTTCTAATCACTTTCAACGGACTCAATTCAATGCAGATTTCCCTTAGCAAAGCTTATTGAACGTATCTTAGCCTGAACTTTACATGTCAGTTGTGCCAACTAAGATTGCGTTGGGCGTATGTGTGTTTCTTTATCCGTAACTAATATAATGTAAATCATAAGCAGAATGTATTGAAGCTTTCTCTGAACAAGTTTATCGTAAAGTTAAGAAGAAATATCGTTCTTTTCCTTTCCGCATTTGAGTATTTCACTGATTCAATTAAGTCAAAGTCCAAGGATAATTAGAGGAGATCGATGCAATGAAAACTATATTTTCATTCCAGTTTGTCTATTATATTTGATTGCAAAATTAAGCAAAGATTCAATTGTTCGTACCATAAAAATATATATACACTCCCCAACCATTTTGTGTAACTTTTCAAATAGTTTTATATATCAAAAATCATACGCATCGTACTCTATTCTATTAGGACTTCATTTGTAATAATTGTTAGTGAATACTTGAAGCGCGAAGTGTTGTTACGAAAAAGTTGAGAACATTACTGAAAGTGGAAACAGAAAGTTTCCCATCCAGTAGAGAGAAAAGTAGTTCTTAAGACAGATCCTACTTTTATTATACCAATCGATCGAAGCGAATCTGACTGTTAGTTCATTTACTCTTGTGTCCAACGTCCAGGTCGCAATTTTCGAGATATTTTCACTTGGAGACGTTGACCCGCATACAGCGAAGGGCTAAGATGCTCTTAAAGCGAAAGCGTGTCCAAAAGTCTCGATACCCTGTGGACTGTGCAGTACTCATGTATAAGTATATCCATGGCAAGTGTTCTGCAGAGACAAAACAATCTTGTCCACCAATTAAGTCGCGGAAGAGAATTACGAGGCATTCTCAACGTTCCCATCCTCTCGTTCTGGTATTGCCAGGATACCGACAATTCGTTATTCCTTAATTAAACCCCACTCCTTTGGAGCAATCTAACAGTAGGCGTCTTTCCCCCCGTGTCTAATGTGTCCACATTTAAATCAAACGTACACAAACAGTATTTTCTCTTCCTATTCTCCTCTACCCATAAACGTTCCACCTCCTGACCACCATCGTGCTTGCGCGTATAGAAGACATCTCCTGAGTGCCTAGTCGTATACAAAAAAAAAACGAACGCCACTGAAAATGATTCGGATCGGATCATTTTTTTGATCGTTGCTTTCTATATAACGCGTTATTTTCGAAAGTTTTTACATTGATAATTGTGCTAAGCGAAGTTGTATATTGTGTATTTGACGGTGGATCGGGGACCACTATAACGGTTTCTCCTGTGGTAATTATAAACGGATGCATTAATCGCTTTTCTAACCTTCGAATCTGGTGTGATGATGGCGTAAAAAGCAAGTTTGTTCACTTAAAGAAAATTTTGAGATCATAACTGTAACTACACCAAATAGACAGACCGACAGATAGACTTTGGCTTAATTGATTTTGCGGTTTATAGTGACAAAGAATACATACATTCTTTATGGAGATTTTCAACGTTCTGCTTTAAACGTTGCAACAAGTTGTACGAATTTAATAAAAAGTAGGTCTTCATTGCGCACGTGATGTAGGAACAGTTTTTGATAATTTTTGAATTTTGTTAAATTTTATTTTTTATTTATTTATTTGTTTTGCTTCTTTTTTTTTGACGAATATAGTCCTTTAAAGTTTTCGTATAAATATTATTCGGTTGTATATAAACTTATTTCTGACATGATTTATTACTTTAGCATATCGGCAGTATTGTGTTCGAGCCATTGAAGCGCCTCCTTTGTCAATGTCCATTAATTTTTTGTTTATAAAAAGAGGCAAATTTATTGTTAATACGTGATATTTTCATAAATATATCTATCGTGACCACCCCGAAATAAGTCCTTTTTTTAGGTTTTTCCTTTTTTTTTGCTTTGGTTTTTTTTCTTCTTCTTTTTTTTGCCTCTTCTGAATGACCATTCGTTGCCTTCGCCGCATTTAAATGGAAATCGATGACTAGGACCACCATTTACAAATGATTTTAAGTAAAGATAGTTCAACGTAGACACGTACGTACATTATACGTACGTATACAGAACATGAATAATTTCTATTGATTTAAAGATTTGCATTTTTCCTGAATTTTTTCTCTTCATTTTTCTGTTTTATCAGAAGAAAAAACATTTTTTTTTCTTATTTTCACGCACATAAAATGCAATTTAGAGAACGAATGCAACAAATTGTTTAATGTTATATGACTTTTTGTACGTTCGCTAATTGCATTGCAGTGCAGTATAGAACGCCTACGAATAATACGCTAATGTTTATGCAAATGCATATAGATATGCGTAGATGTGCTCACACAATATATGCTCTCGGGCGGTATATGTCATACATTTTAATTAACTAATTGTCATTTTTTAGACGTTGTGCAATTGGAATACGAAATGCTTCTGAGTAGACCGAATCGGGCAAATTGAGTTTAATAAAATTGCTGTTTGTTATTGATAGAAAGCAAAACAACTGAAACAATTGTGTGCTTTTGACTATGTTGACGGATCTCATATTTAATCATTTAATACACGCTTGAGGCAGACTCTACGACAGACTCTATTAAAGTTTTCTTTATTTTTTCATATATGTAAATATATTGATGAAAAATTTTATTTTAAAAGTAATCAATGGCTAAAAGACTTAAAGATGTTTTAAAAGAATCTTGGGATTGTTAGAGAGATGCATCTCTCTGTTAAGCTCAAATTTTATTGGAAAATTTCCTATAGCTGTCTACTCACTGGTAAAATAGCTGATAAAATTATTAATTGATTGATTGGTGTAATGAAACAAGAAAAATAGTGAGAAAAAAGTGAGAATCTTATAGTCGGTCATTGAATACCCTACACTATTTCGCCTAGTATAATTATTCACTCGTTTTGGTAATAATACACCAAAAATTATGCAAAATTTTTATGCACATAAGTTGTCATGAAAGCCCGCATATTGGAGCATGCCCAAAACTTTGCATGACCGCGTCGAGATTTAGAAAACTTAATTTACCTAATTTTCCAAAAAATTGTATTATTTTTCATATTCCGTTATAGAAAACTAGAAATTAGACTATCTCTCCATATAAGGGCTTGCTTTTCATTGATCTGAACTATTTTCAATGACATTCGTCCTTGGGCTAAATTACGTCTGTGTACCAAATTTCATCAAAATATCTCAAAAATTGTGACCTACAGCTTGAACACAAAGAAAGATGGACAGACGGACAAACAAGTTTAAATTCAGAAAATGATTCTGGATCGGACGTTCTGTAGCATATATTTAAAATTGAAGATTTGATGGGAACATATTTCAAAGGTATTCAAGAATTCGCTATAAAAATGAATTTGACTGAAAAACTGATATGTGTCCAGTTCGCACACACATTATACGTTCCTATTTTTATTTATTGCTTTAAAGTAATGGGAATCAAAGAAGCGAATATAACATTTTCGAATTCATTTAAATTTGATTATTTGTTTTTTATTTTGGGCTGAATTGTTTTACTACAACAACAACAACAACAATAACTGGCACAAGTGCATCGATAATATTTGGATACATTTAGTTGAACTCATAATTTCTATAATTTGCAGCGCCTTAAAGGTGACTGCCAGCTCTACACACGCCCTATCTCACGAACTTGGTTTAAGTGATTCTTGAACTTAACTTCGATATTTTGTTACAGTGATACTCCAAGTTGTCCCTAATGGTTTTAAATAGAAACCACATTTAGGAAAAAAAGAAAGAAGAAAATATTACATTTTCTAGTAATTTCCAGGTGTATGCAAAAGGATTTCCCCAAATAATAAATGTAATATGTAATTTATCTTTTTTAAAGTAGACAGCATGTGATAGGCCGACCTGGCCAATTCAGTTCTGCTTTTACCGTGATCAAACTATATATTTATATGTATATGTATGTACATGTACCTTATGAAGCCTATTACTTTCCGTTACAAGTGCTTGGCAAATTAATTATATCGTATCTCTTTCCTTTCCCGTCTCTCTCTCTCTCTCTCTCTCTCTCTCTTTCTCTCTCTCCCTCTCTCTGTCGTATTCTCTGCGGTAGCTATGAAAAGAATTTACAATTTTTTTTGAGATTCATAATAAAAAAAAAAAAAAAAATGGAAAAACAACGTTATTTTAATCCATTAAAGCCCTTTTTAACAGCGAAAGATAAATCAACAATTTCCTCTCATGGACAGTCGGGGAAAAAAACACTTGTGAAAATTGCATTAAATTTTTTTCGGGCACTAAATTGAAAGCAAACAATACAATTTTTACGCTATATCTGTAAAGGTTTTTATCTGCTCTATTTTTTCGTTTTTTTTTTTTGCATCTGTCTGTCCGTCCTTCTTTCATTCTATTCATCCCTAGCCATCTCTCTTGCTCGAAGCATGCTTCAACTTCTGTCTCTTTATAATATATCGGCTTTGTTTCGATCTGCACGTAATAATGCGTACATTTGCACAATTTCCTCAGAAACATGAAAAACAATGAAACAGCATAAAATTTGTGATGACGACCTCAGTGCTCAGCAAATAAATATTTAATATTGACCACTCAAGCCATCAATCAATATACATACATTAACTGTAACAGCACATCGGTATCAAGAAAAAGTTTTCATTTTGATTATGTTTTATTAAAATGTCGGTCAATGTGTCAAACATACCACTGAGATGTCAATTTATATACATATTTATATATATTTATTCATTTTTTTTTTACTCTATTTGCCCCATGTGCATAGACAATTGTGTTCAATCGATGCATGCACGGTAACAAAATTTATGTAAAACGAAATGAAAGCAATTTGTATTTAATTTTCAAAGCAAAAGGAAAAAAAGACAAATATTTCTTAATTAAATTCTGGGAACAATCTAGCAAACAGTTCATGACTTTCAAGTGAACTTGATCGTTTAATCGCATACTATATCGCTATGATTTCACTCTTCCTCCGAAGCAGTTAGTAAGCGAGGTTAAAATAGTGGGAGAAAAAAGAAACGAAACTTTTAAAAACTGGTCGAATAACAAGAAAGGATGTTAACAAGTTCATATTTAGACGATCGTTTAAAATCTATCTTTTCGGATTAATACAATATATATGTATATAAAGATTACAATGCATCTCTTTATAGGCATTCGTGTCACTTGACTTTTAAATGACTTTGAAAAATATTTGCATTAATTATGTGAAGATGCAAGTCAATATTTGTTATTCGTTTGTAGCTTATAATGCTTTTCGTGAAAAATGGCTTACGTCCTTAATATAATGTGATGTAATGTGATGTCTTCGCTTCCGTCATTACCTGTTATAGATGAAAATTTCAATATTTAGTTATCTCTTATAGACTTATGCTAAGACATAACAACATATATGGTTACTCTTTAACTTGCTATCTCACAATTTTTGATCGTGATTGTTGCAACCGAAGACGGATAGAAAGATAGACAGACAGACAGACAGACAGACACACAGACAGTTATGCATTAAAGAGTTGAATCAGCTGAGAAAGTTATGTTGATTAAGAATATACACAAGCGTGCGTAGCTAATGGAGTCACTAATACAAGTTTCCAATCATCCTAATGGGCAAAAAATAGATCGCAATTCTACGTATCGAAGTACGTATCTCATACGCTCTGAAATATTGAGAAGAAGCATTAGTATTTTGTTTTATATAAAACGCATACACAATATTGAAGAGAAACACTTAGCATAGTTCAAGTATGTTACGTACATACACGCAAACCCCTTACATTTACCGCGTGCAAATACAGTGAAAATACCGACCGTATAGCATGTGGAGCCGAATACAGCAGCACGACGACAGTTTTCGATAGAAAGGCAGGCAAACCAAAAATATATTTACGTAGTGTGTTGTTGCATTTTTAGAATTAAATACGAAGACGCCGGCTTTAAAAGCCACTACAGGGTGTACTCGTCGTTATATCTATGTAATACAAACAACTGCATAATTGTGCTACAAAATATTTTAAACCGAAAAGGAAGCTACGAATTCCTCCTTAAAACAGTAATCAAAACAGTAACCAAGTATAGCCATTTTTCATTTCTCGGGAATACTTTTAGCAAACTAGAACATATACACATACCCGTCGATCAATAATTTTTACTAATTTTTGCTTTGCAAAATTCGACTTTATACATCAACATAGTCACCGTCAAGAGTGACACAATCTGATCATTCTCTTGCGCCGGTGTATGCGTTTAAAATACAAGACAGTCGGTAAGGGGCAAGCAATTCGAGCATCAATATTTGAAATTTTTCCTTTGCAGCCTTCCATTGTAATTATTCGGAAACCGGATTTCTCACAACTAAATGTTCATGCAAAGTAACAAATAGACTGGCTCTTGATATCTTTGGGATTGTAACTGTCTCTTCGAACCCAACTTTTTGATTGTCGAAAACAATTGTCAGGAGATTATTTCGATATATTCTGGTGTAATCAAGCTTTTGTGAATGGCCAGTATCATTAATGTCGGGACGACAAGACAAACTGTCAGTTTCGACGGAGAGGAAGGACCATCACAGGTCTCAAGCCAATGCAGAATTGGAGCGATATTTTTTTTCCGAGGGCTAAAATTTCCCAAAAGTAATATCAATTTTTCAGCAGAGGAGGCATGTGCATTTCAGTTGCAGGAGTCATGGAAAGATGGCTTGAGCTCGTAGCCATCTGTCCTTGTCTGTTTGACGAAATTATTGGCTTTATGCGTAAGTGCGCTAAGAATAGATCAAAAGCGTTTAATTAGAAAACCCAGTCAAATGGCTCGAAATAATTAATTAATCCAAGTTTAGATTACGTCCGTTCACCGTAGGCATCAAACACCAAAAGTAACTCAATTAAAGCCTTGATTTGGCTTACCCGATATCAGGACCGATTGGTCTACGAATACGAAACATGATTGCAAGGATGCACAATTCCATTAACGAAATTTTTCAAGCCACATACGGCAGCCATATTCTTACTTAGGAGTTTGCGTCCAATTTTTAACCTCTTATACAGATAACCAAACGAATTAAATCGCTCTTTTTTCCTTACTTTTTGAAATGTATGTAAAATTTATTTTCATCAGAGTACCTAGTGGGTGCCTTCTTATAATGCCGGCAAAACTTCAACTTGAACTTGAACATAAACTACAAAAATGGAAGACGTAAATAAGCGGAAAACGAAATTGCGCACAATGGGGGTCTGTGAGGGCTTCGCCGTGGACTTCTGCCTTCAAGGAGGCAGTGAAGTGTTAAACCTGATACCCAAATGAGAGAAGTAAATATATATGGATTTTATAAGATTGTGCAAATTCCATTTTGAATCGATTATATAATCAAGAGACGGGGAAGGCGAAGAAAAATAGGTAAAGGGAGACGAGGACAGAAAAGCAGACGGAGAAGAATAAGTCGATAAGAGGATTGGGAAAGGGATGAAAAAGCAGACAGAATTGCATAAGGGACGTGTAAGCGGAGTGGACAGACATGCAGACGTGCAAACGGACGGACAAGCGGACGGAAATGCAAAAGAATAATGGGGTGGATAAGCACAAAGATAAAGAGCTACTTAAGCGGACCGGTGAAGGGACGAACACGCAGACTGAAATGTATAAACAGACGGAATAAGTGAGTAAGTGGTTGGATAAACAGTGGGAAAAATTAAGATGTTAGCGGACTGAGAAACAGACAAGTAAGTGGACATATGTCCAAGTGCTACAGATACTTATGGTTTCGCCTTTGATGAAATCAAGGAAAGTACGCTCTCAGCGTATGGGTGTTTGCGAGCATTGTGGCACTAATACTAGTATTAGTGAAAATATTGCGAATGAAAGAGCGAATAAATATGGGAACGTGAACGCAAATACTAATGCTAATGCTTTCGATAAATACAAAAAAAAAAAAAATGAATCTTGCAAAGTTTACGCATTCAATTTGCTGCATATAACTTTGGATGGTCTCTCCCTCTTTTACATCTCTTTAGATTTAACAAAAATAATGGGAAATTTACCTACAATCGCGCAATTGTACAAGCATTAAATTGAAGTCATTCTTTGTTGAATCTGAGATACTCTGTGGCCTACTAACTATTATGCATCAGGTGTTTGAGGAGTGAGAGCACATAGCTTTGTGGAACCGTTCGTTGATTCTGGCGATCTTAACAATTGCTTATGCTGACTTTAAAAAAGGATGACTCAAGTGATAAATTTGCATTGCTTGTGGTCTTCTCCTCTTGAAGAAACAAAGAGTTTAGTTGGAAGCATTCAACTGCCTTTACATGTTGATAATGTTAGAGAATTTCGGTAGAGCGAAAATACCAGCAGTTCTGGCGGTGCCATCTTCTGCATTCGTATGTGGGCAACGAAATTACCGTCCCTTCAGCTACGACTTTCATGTTAACTTAACGGTTTTAACCTAACATTTAATAAATTCCATGAACGTTACGTTAGTGTAAGAAGTCAGTGACTTTGTAGAGAGTAAATGTACGGCTATTCCGACATTTATGGAATACGAAGATAGTTTATAAGGCTTATTAGGAAACTTACAAAATTATATTAGTTTGATGGTCTTACGTAACTTGACGCCGAATGGTTTTATTGTGCAGTCTATCGTAATTTATTTTTCTATATTTTTTTTATTTCGTTTTCATTTTTTTGTTTTTATTTTCATAATTATTGAAAAAGTTAAAGCCTTATTTTTTTTTTATATACTTTTTATTTGTAAAATTTGTAGCTTTTTTCTTAGTTTGATAAGGAACTATCCGTATACTTTATTTGTGCTCAGTGAATATCAGAGAATTTAGCTTTAAGCTAAAAATTGTTCTCTTGTTGTAAGCAAAAAGAAAAAAAAAAACAAAAAAATTGAAACTTGTTGGTATATGAATGGTATTGCATTTTCACATACCAGTGGCAGGTTTATGTATTTTACTTGTGTGTATATTGTCCTCAAAAGTCAACGTTTAAACAGTAGCATTCTCGCATATATACGCATATATAAAAACACCCCGATACCAAAACAAATGATGTCCTCTCAACTAGCAATAAGTGACTTCGTTTGCCTGATGGTCTTTTACTTAAAACATGATTGTATAAGTGCATAAGAATTTATATATATATATACATATATATATGTTTGTATATGTGTATGTGTGTAAAGTTGGTGAAGCAGCAAAAGGATTCATTTTAAACAAGTTATATATGAGCACATGTGTGTATGTTATTGTGTTTGTATTACACAATGTCCAGTTTTGTATTTGCTGTAATTTCGTTGTTGTTGTTGTTGTTGTTATTATTATTGTTGTTGTCTGTTTTTGTTACAACTTGTGGAACATTTTTGACGTGTATCCACACTTACTTGTACACTCGTTCATATAGAATAAAACTTTAGGCTTCAGGCTAAAAGTATCACTTGTCAGATTAATTTACGTGTTTATGCTGTTGCTGCCATTGCAAGCGCTACTGCCACCCAGTCTAAACTGTAACAGCTGCTGCTACTATATGGCAAACAACAATAGCAACAACACGACAACGCTGACAAAGAAATCACCACAAAATACATGCCCATAAATATGCATGCATATGCATATTCCAACATATTCCTATATATAACATATTCCTATATATAACACATATATATATATGTGTGTGTGAGGATGTGTGTATTATACATATGATGTTCCTAAAGTCCTTATTTTATGTTACATGTTCCTCGTACACATATATCTGTATGGATATGTGCACTTATGTGTATGTGCATATGTATGTATAGACATATAAATGCGTCTTCATGCATTCGTTTATGTACATACACACACACACATATGTATATATATATATATATATATATATATATATATATATATATATAGCTAGAGACGCATGTATTTGTTTATTTATATATGTTGTATAAATAGTAATACAAATATAAACATTAAACATAAGCACACATAAATACACACAAACACACACACACACACACACATATATATATATATATATATATATATATATATATATATATATATTTGTTTAATTTGTTTTTCATTCTTTACTCCTTCCATTCTTTTATTTAAGGTGACTGACAACAATAACAACAACGACAACAACAGCAGTAGATTCATTTTGTAAAATTTTTACAACACATTTGACTGCTTTTGTCCCGTATGCAAAATTTATGCTTGTATGTTTGTTCGCCTGTCTGTCTGCTTGTTTGTCCGTCCGTTTGTCTGCTCCACATCTAGGACAGACTTTTAGTTTAAAATATGTTAAAATTTTAAATGGACTTTACATCTTCAATTTTTGCACTTACACATGTACATCCAAAATACACATACGCACATAAACACATATAAACATACACGCATACACAAACAACTGGTTATTTTTACATTATTCTAACGTCATTTTAGATGAAAACATTTTTTTCAATTTGTCTAAACCCAATGCTTTTCTCGCTGCCTCTTTTTCTCCTTCCCTTCCTTCACTTTCTTTCTACTTTCTTCTTTCCCTTTGTCTCTCTTTTCCATTTCTTCCCGCAATTTCAAATGCTTTTAAATGTAGTTTTTTGTATTTCTAGTTTTTTGATACACACGTATATATATGTATATACATATCTACACCCTACATACATATCTAATTCACTTTTCATTTTCCTACCAAAAAAGTAAGCAAAACGAGAAAGAGAGGAAATTTGCAAAAAAAAAAAAAAAAACAAAATAAATAAAAAAATAAAAAAAATTCTGATTGTGTTGTATAAAGATTTAACTTTTAATTTATGTAAATTGTTATTTTGTATTTGCTTTCTACTGATAATGTTGGTGGACTTCAAGTTGAAGGTTTTAATTTTAATGGTTTTTCTTGTTTTGTTTAAGTAAATGAATAAAGTTAGAAAAATAAAAAATGAGTAGAAAAATCAAAAAATAATGTGAAGCAAAATGTAGTAAACATATGCACACACACATTTTAAGCTTGACTTGCGAGGACTTATACTTTTACCTGACATCACCGTATTAGTACAGTAAAGTAGATTTGATATATTTTTGTTTAGCATTATTACCGAGGTCAAGTTCAGAAATATACACACTTTTAGTCTATCCGTAATTTCATTTACATTAAGTGCAGCTTTTTTCCCTTTATTTAACAATCTTTCTTTCATAATTGTTCATGCTTAAGAACATGTGTCATATGCGTGATGTCGAATTATGGCAGCTATACATAATTTCATAGCTAAATTACATGAGATTTTCGTTGCCTAATGCTTTTAAGTGCTTTCGAAACCAACAAAATATCAGGAAAAAGGAAGCATACATGGTAAGATCCTTGCGAAACTCTTATTGTGCAAAAATTGAAATCTTTAAGGTGTTTCACGTGTTCCCGTTGAGCATTAACTTCTATCGGACGCGGACTGCCATCAAAGATATTTAGAGATAAAACGTCAAACTCAATTACTTCATGGCTTCATAACGTTGTGTTCTGGACTTTTATTCGCTTTCCACCACAAGTTTATAGATGATAGTAGATGTTAGTAGATGTTAGTAGATGTCAGTAGACATATGCTACTCAGGGTTGCTCAGCCGACTTTAGTTTTCGTAAGTTAATTCTTTTGGCCTTGCCATACTAACTCACTGCTCTGTCACATTCAGTGCCTGAAGAACTTTAGGAAGCGGAACGATGTTTAATGGGCAAATTCAGCTGAAAAATTCGTTGACTTTAGTGTCTTATTGGCAGAGCATATTACACTTTTACACATGTATATTCAGTCGCTTTTCGTCTAATTTCATTCATTTTAGATAATTTAACTCTGGAACCTTTTGCTTGGATCAATATTTCTTCAACATCTGCTTCTTACGCGTAAAGAAACATTGTAAAGTGTAAACGGCGATCTCAATTTTAGTCATAAGGCTTCCAAAGCGACCACCATCTTCCTATTTCTTTCGTCTCTTCTGTCTGACAACCACCGTGTTGTACGATTAGGGGACAGTCCCCTGAACGATCAGTCATGTTAAAAAGAAAAATAATAAGAATAGTGAAAAAAGAATTACGCGCTTGTCGTTGCGATTCAACCATAAATGTGCGCTAAGTTAGCCTGACTTGACATAGCTGAACGCAAATATTACCATGTATTAGGCTGGTAAGGATGAAATGTCCATTCAATAATATTGCCAAGTATAGAAACTTATTATTTGATACTGGCTTACTATTCGACCGTCGTTTTCCCTTCATTTCATTGGAAAGTTACACACCGCGCCTGTTTAGTGAGAACATTGCAGACCCTTCAGTAATATAATGAAAATGCATCGGTTGGAATTTCGCTCTATTAAGAACTAAGACTTCCTACGTGAAAGTATGGCACCATAGATGGCGCGAAACATTAATAGTGTATTTGACCTTACTGTATCCAGTATCGAATGGAGTCACCAAATTTCTTACAGGCAACTTTGATCCCATTAATCAGCCACGCACTCGCCAAGAATCGAAGGTCAATAACGACGAACTATGCCGGCAAATTCAGATCTGGCGTAAATTTTGGGACAACCTTTATAAAAACAAGGAGAAAAAATTCAATCAATTGGAAATGCGATCAAAGCACACACTGACTTCGACAAATGAAAAGCGTGCACGGAGATTCATCTTAATAATCTTTTGAAATGAGGTTGAATAAAATGTAAAGAAGGGAGAAAAGAAAGCAAACAAAGGAAAATATATCGAAATGAATTTGTATGAGCGCAATATATTCTCTTGTATAGAGGCATTGAAAAATTCGATGTAAACCGAATAAAATTTTGTTCTGAAACTAATTAACATAAAGTTGTACAAACATTTGTTCGATTTCTCGAACCGTCGTTATTATAATAAAATTTTATTTACCTTAAGCCTCAACGAATGCACTAAATATTATTAGTTAATGTTTATTATGCCTGACGCATACTTTACGGTGATGATCGTTAGTTAACATATAAGCAAGCGAAGCGATCAACCACTCTAGCGTTAGTGTTAGAGCTTTTACGACGTAGTCAAGCATATGTGTCGCCTTTACGATGCAGATAATTTTCTTTCCTTTTATTTTTCGAATTATTAATGATCCTTTAGTTTACATACGAGAGAGCGTGGTAAAGGGCTATAATTCATTTTTTTGAATTGTGATTTAAAAAAGGAAAAGAAAAATATACTAAGAAAGGGAAAAAACGAAAAGAGAAATAAACACGTAACATGCGTTACGCCAGAAAGGTTAAAGAAAAAAAACCAACAAACAAATGCTTTAAAATGTATATTTTTTTTAATTTCCTCTTTATGTGTACTGAAGTTCTTGACACACACAGCGGTGCGGGAAAAGTTTTGAGAAGACAAGAAAATATATATATGTGTATATCTATATAAATACGGGATGTGTTTAAAGAAAACGGTGACTTTTTAAATTTCGTGGACTATGTACCTTCAGTTTCTCCTTATTGTTTTCCCCAACATATGTTCAGATAATCACCCGCTTTGCATTTTTACTTTGTTTTTGGCAGATATGAAAGTTAAACGTGTTTTGCTATGTCTGGCGATTTTTTGCCAAAAATATTGACTGTGGCATTTGGCGAGTCTGCTTTGAGCTCAAAAAAAAGTGCTTATAAGGGGTTCAAGCTCTCCTCAGGAGGCCGAGGAGATGGTGACGACGATGCGCGCCCTCGACGCGGCAGCACGTGAACAAAGGGTGAAAATGTTCGAACAGTGAAGAAAATTGCTACGGAGAATCGTCGAATCACTATTAGAGACGTCGCTGACGATGTCGGCATATCGGTTGGCTTATGGTATACAATTTTTTTCCAAGTAACACATCAGTGTTTGTTCGTAATTCGTTTTCTTGCAAGCTAACACCGTAATCATATCTTAGCCGCCGTACCCACCAGTCGTGGCTCACTGTCACTTTTCCCTATTCCCAAGACTGAAAAGACCCATGAAACGACGTAGTTTTGCCACAATTAGGGAGATAAAGACCGCAAGGCTGAGAGAGCTAAAGGCCAGAGCAAAAATCACATATCAGAAGTGCCTCGAGAATTAGAAGAAGAAGCTGTGGCACAAATATATTGTATCGTAGGGATTTGAAGGGAGCAAAATAGATATTGATGATGAAATAAGTATTTTTCGAGAAACCCAAAAAGTCTTCTTTTTTACTTTTGAAGAGATCTCGTATACGTAGAAATATATGTACATATGCATATACAGACAAAAGCCATTCGACAGATTTTCAACATTAATCCTGTAAATATTCTTTGACACTTTGTGAATATTTTAAATTATTTTGTTGATGTGCTTTGGATTTCGACTTTTTAAACTCGTCATTACATTTGATGGCGATATACCCATTTCATTATTTTGTTTGAAACACTTGATATGAACCCGTAAAGAGTTCGTGCAATAGACTCTTGGTTTGCCACAAACTCTATCCACACACTCCCCGTCTAGCGACTTAAGATCGAATGCAAAGTACATGTTAAAAGATTTCACAAATATGTATAAAGCGTTTTTTGTTGTGTTTATAATAAAAAATGCGTACTTAGCCAGGCCGCGTGTACCGTTAGGGGTACATGTCGCTTTCAGTGTTGTACAAAATACCACTATATCGCACACAATGCCGATAGAAACAGTTAATTTTTCGCACTTTAATATTTTAATTTAAAAATTCTGGCCAACTGTTTAAAAGTATTTAAGCGTGTACTGAATGTGGTACACGTGAAAGGGAACACGTGAAATCGATTCATTCGTTTACTTCCCTTGGATTGTCCGCCGTTATAGGAATTTTGAAAACTAAACAAATGTGAGATTTATCCGCTGTCCGGATCGTCCGTGCTTGACCTTTGGAAATCGTCAAGAAAACTTGGAAGATAAGACTTCAATATAAATATATATCAAAGAAAAGTTTGCACCCTGTCCATAAATTTAAAATGAATAATCCATAAGTTCATAATCAAAATCCCACTGCTTTAACCTTTCAATGTCTCGCAAATAGTATCGAAACAATTGACCGATTAAGATTGCGATCCAAAGTCCGATATCTTTAGTCCTCAATTTGGGCGAACTTGAATTTAAACTTAACTTAATTGTGAGGAGAGGTCGATGGCTATCCAAGATTCGTCTTGAGACGAATGTGAAGCTTTCTTTCGTTTTTTCTCTTTCTCCTTCTCTCCCCTTCGTTTCATTTCATTTGACTTCATGGCGGCACGTTAGCAAGCAATTAATTTATATTTCGATCGTCGTGTGTAGTTTTCTTTCCACGTTTGTTAAACTGTCAAATTTTGATTTAGGCTTTTAATAAACAATAATTTTGTTATTGTTGTACTGGTTTCTTTTTTTGTGCCTGTTCCTTTTCCATTTTTTCTTTTCTTTTCTTTCCTTATTGGTTTTGTTTTTTTTTTAATCTTAACATGTTTTCTTAATAAAATTGTTAAACGTTTGTTACTGAAGCTTGAAACTATTTTACGATCGTTTATCTGTCTGTTTCTCTGTTGTATTGAGTTTTAATACTATGTCAGAGTTGGGATCGCTATTCTGGCAGGCACTTAAAACGAGTAATGACTCATTTCAATTTGAGCTGCGGCCAAAAACGATTTCAATATCAAAGTACTGAGAATTATTTAAAAACTAGTTTGTGCGAAACACCAACAGACAGCAGTAAAGCTATAGGGATTAAGCAAAAAAATCTTTAGAATATAATTTATGTGCTGGTTTATATAAATAAAATTTATGGCCGAATATGTAAAACCGTTTTTAAAGTCATTTTTATGTATTTATTCACACCCCACCATTAATCAATCGAAATTCCTTTTTTTAAATTAAGAAGAATGAAAATTTCAAGCAAAAATAATCAATTTGTTTTTTATTAACTTTCTGTTAAGTACGCTTTTAGTTGTCATTAGATTCTAAGTCAAATAATCTGGATGCATGTGTCTATGCATGTGCATATGTTTCGTTTTTTACGGACGTCTTGGCAGCATGCCAGCAACTAGTGGCCCTACACTGGCGTCAAAGACATCCTGCAACCGCTTTCGTATTACCTCGAGTTGGACCCTTATGAATTCTTGATCCTCATTATATTGGCCGCCATTCGCCGTCTCGCGTCCCCGCTTGAAATTAGTCGTTCAGAGATATATGTATGTACATGTGCATACAAGTATGTATTTGACCATATGCACCTATGTATGCATGTATTGGGTATCAATTCAAAGAAAATCTATGGTAAATAATTAATAAGAATTTCAAATAATTCTCTTATATTCCTAAACAGGTTAAGCTTTAGAAATATTTAAGACAAGTAATCGTTTCGACGCAATCAGTGGTAAAGCACGAAAAGGTCGAGAAAAAGGAAATAAGGAAGTTGTGAGGTATAAAATAGAAGAAAGAGTTGTTTTTCTTGGAGTGAACTTTTCAAAGCCGATCTCTATCTCAATATTTGACGCCGGTATATGGCGTAGATACATTCATCCTATATATCAGTAGTATCGTATATCTTGTATCTGTTTTTCTCTCTATCACATAATAGTTTTATATAATTCGGTAGGATCAAAAAGCTAACTAAACAAGATATTTGCATGCTGCGTCCTACTTATTTATGGTTTTTCCGCAATTGTAGGCGACCCCTCCGATATAGAAGCGTAGAAAACAACAACTAAAACCATTGTAGTGAGTCCACGAATCCTTGCAAATACTTTCAAAGTAGAAAGAAGTGTATTACTGACATATACACCAGTTTATGGGTAATATCGTCCATTAGAAATAATTCCCTCGAGCGACTTAATTCCTATCCCTATGAGTGTTAACTATTTTTATTTGCATAGAAAAGTGGAAACGCAATAATGGGTTACGGCTCACCGTTAAATAGCCTACACCACCTCTTATATATATGGTTTTGTATAAGTAACTTTTGTAGAAAATTGTCGAAAAAGTGATCAGGTCCGAACTATTTTCGGTTTATTCGTCCTTGAGTCGAAACACTTCAGTGTAGCAAATTTCATTATATTCTATCTCAAAAATTGCGACCTGTGCGTTGGACATAAAAAAACTACAGACAGACGGAGAGATCAACTTGAACACATTCCAAGCCTTTCCGGGTGCTTCACACATTTGCGCCAGCTTATCATAACTGTGCATCGCCAGTGTTGTAATGTATAAAAGCATCGAATTTCTTTAAATCAAAGGCTACACACGCTACTACGCAGTTTGGACGTAAGAAATAGAAAAATTTTCAAATTTTTCATAATTGTGAACGGGCCGGGCCCATGGATCGATTTTCGAATGCATCAGTTCACAAACTTTAGGTTACCTAAGTGAAATGAAAATGTGCTAATAATTGGGAAGTTTGTTCTTCTAGATTAAGCTCGAGATCGTATCCGCAATCTGAACAGGTGAAGTGTCAAATATACAAGCAAACAGACGAAGTTTAACAGATTGCGTGCTGCGTTTACGCTTATTAGCGTTGGATGATGTGTAAGATATTAGACGGAAAAATCCGTAATACTATAAAATTATCAATCTGTAAAACCACTTTTAATGCGCGACGGGGTTATTGATGGGAAGAAAAAAAAAAAAAAACGGAACAAGATTAGGCTTCACGCGACTGCAGTTAACCTATTTACAATAATTTATTTGTTTTTCCGCCATTTGCTTTTTTCATAATCTATGTAAGTTGCATTACGTCAAAGAATAAAAAAAAGCCAAAAAAATGAAACGAGAAAAAATCCAAAATTTTTCCCATCTATTTTTTCTCTTCTCGAAAACATCATCATTCTGGTTGTCAATGGCATGAAAAGTTTACGTGATGATTTCGATGATGCCGAGGAGGATGACAACAAAACGCCATAATCTTAACAAGTGACAACTGTTGTTAGTTTTTGGAACGTTCAGCAAAAAATGCAAAGCATTTCAACGCGAATACACATAAATGCCTGATATGCATAAAATTTTAGCCGATGTATGCTTAGGTAATTGTCTCTTTTTCTATCTCTCGCTTTGTGTTTGCGTGTGTGTGTGTATATGTGTGTGTATATATGCAACTATATCAAATTGTCACAAGATTTGTCGTTGAAGTTAGACGCAGTTAAATTTGATTTAAATTGAGTTTAGCTGAAAATCACAATCATGCAATGAATTGTTGTTGATGTTGTTGTTGCCTGTTGTCTCTATTGCTATTATAGTAGATGACGATGATGCTGCTGCACCGCAACGTTATGCTGTACGCAGTTAGCGACAGCAACACCAAAACAAGACCATAAATAAAAATGTGAGAAGAAATAAAAAAGTTTCCAAAGCGTACATTACGTACATATAATACTTATGTATGTGTCTGTAACTACTTCGAAAACAAAGACAACAATGAAATGATTTGTAAGAAAGATGCAAAGGCGAGAAAAAACAAAACAAATTTTTTCATTTCTTTTATTTTTCTTTTTTCTTTTTAGTTGTTTTTTTGTCGTTTTTTCCTCCTTAACAATATCTTTAAGTTAGAAAATTGCTTTTTATTCCTGCCTGCATAACTGCCACACTACGCTACCGTATACGTATTTTGGGTTTTAACAACATCTGGGCATACCCAAGAGTTTAAAAGATCTTCGCATACAAACACATAGACATATTCACCACGCAGGCACACACGTACACGATTCGAAACTTTACTCGCAGTCTGCTTAATGCATTTAGGTATACGGTAACCCTCTTAAGAGACGGAAAGAGCAGAGTTTAGCGGATAAGTGAAAGAATTTTTGATATTAGGAGTGTAAATAAGTTTTCGCTGATTTTTTAATGAAAACAGACAGTCTTTATAACAAACATCTAACCTGCGATACATTATTCAAAATATTGTCCATCGCTTTCCTCATTATTGAAATGGTACTTGAATTCCGTGCGGAAAGGTCAACTAACTGGCCTTTTGAATCCATTTGCGAGAGAACTTATTTATGGTTATCGCCGCAAGAAACGTACGATTGCTGGGACTAAACGCTGCATTTATTGATTAAAGCACAGTACCGTTCATATTTCATAAAACGGTTTTAAAATGTGAGTGGCACCAATCGCTGTTGATAGCGCTACTCAGCTTCACCAGGTTAGAACAGATGCAGGTGATCTTTCGATACGACGTCGTCGTGGACGTTTCGTTTTACCTGCCATTTTTTTCCTTTTTTTTTTCTTGTTTCGATTATCCATCGTTCGTCACGAATGAGTAACGCTTTATTTCGCAATTGGCACAAAACTCAGTGTGTTGAAAGCTCGAAAACTTACACTGTTACGTAAAACTTAAGGGTGCTGCTTTCGATTGCACAGGTCATCGTTTCATTGAGTATTCCGTTTTGTTCGTTACATTTTGAGGTTAGAAGAATCGGCAGGAACTTATTCACACTCCTAGTAGAAATACAAGAGAAAAAAGTCTGCACTTTAAGCGGATTTCAATTTCGATTGAGAAACCTTTTGTTTTTTATTTTTATAAAACTTCACGGTGCCGTCAGTCGTTTTTGTAAAAAAAAAGAAAAATTAATTTTACGTTTATTTTGGTATTTCTTTATTTATTGTCTCTAGGTGTGTTTTGTCGTGTCTGAGAAATTTATTGTCAAAAACGATGTATAGAGAAAAACTACTTAAAATCCTTTCGATTTCAAAATTTAATCTGTTAAACTGAACAATTCAATGTTAAATTTTACTAAACTTTTATAGTCAGCATTAAAAATGCTTGACTTTTGATCGTAAGGCTATTACGCATACTAAGGTATGTTAAGAATGATTGGCACCATAGACTTAACTTTAATTTAATTGTCTAACCAACTGTCTGTTGTTGTAGGGGATAAGGTCTCTAGAACTTATACTCGAACAGCGAATTTTAAGTCAGATAATACAACCCTTCAGTCTCATCAGAATAGATTTGAAAGTAAAAGAAATCAATCTATAGCGATTTCGAATTTTAACCTTTGGTTGGCGGTGAAATGGACGATCTTTCTCCAGGTCCTTCAGGACAACATGAACGATGAATGAAGCAATGATGACGACATTATATAGCAAGTCAAGGATCCGTTTATTTTTCAATATATTTTCAGCCGGTTCCGAATTCGTTTGCCCTGGCGCTGAAAACTCTATTATTGCTAACTTTCATTTAATTAAAGACGCTTTAATCATAGAACAATTTTCGTTACATATAGTTAGGCAAATAATAAAACTCCAAGGGGGTCAAAGGCTACAATTAAAATCTACGGGAGTCGAAGACTGCCGGTCAATCTGCTTATGATGTGTGTGTCAATTAGTACCACTTTCGGTACGCGAAATGCAAGCCGTGTGATTTTGGTTAAATGCTTCAATTTTCTGTTCACATGTCACAGACTTCATTGTAAGCATTACAAACGGCGCATGAAACATTCATTTTTAAGTGTGAACAGTCAATCAGAGGATGTTTTCTAGACGTGAAATACGGTATTGGCCAGAAAGAAATAAGAAATGGAGAAATAGGAACCGATCGCAACCTGGAAGGTGTGTGCCCGGTTGGTAAGTGGTTACCGACCTAGTATGCCAACTTCTTAACTGCTTGGACATGGGGTAGTAGCAGAGAGATTCGATTTTATTCTCTTAATAAAAAAATTAGCTTGCAATTGCATTTTAGCACGTACTTAAAACAGTGCAGCTAGCAGGGAATGTGTTACTAGGGCTATGACTTTAGTTGCGAGAACACATTTGCGAATCGATATGTAGTCTCGAGCTCAAATTAACTCGACTGGGAGTCCACATATGTTAAATTTATCGATTCAGAAGTGAGTTAGAAAGATTCCTTTTACATCCGCAAACTCGTTAAACGAAGTCTCAGCATTGATACTTGGAGCCTCAGCTAAATCAAAACCTTGTATCGCGCGCATAATCAATCATCATAGCGTCACTAAAATCTTTCCATATTGTAACAAAGCGATCGAAATAATAGGAAATTCTGCGACTTGTGCACGAATAATACGAGTTTTTTTTTTTTTTCTGTAAAACGACGTCAGCAGTATGCAGCTTAGTTTCACGGAATGAGAAGCACTTTAGATGATAATGATTAGCTAGATATGGAAAATGGAAAACTACTTGAAGATCTGCATTTATTAGCAGCTCATCTGTTTTATTGTACGTAGACTTGACTTAATAAGCGATCATTTATAATAGATTTTGTAAGATGATTCGTGTCATGTAACATTCATTGCAACCACACATTTAATATCATTAAAATGTAATCAGTTTCTCATGCGTACATGCTATGCATTAAGAAATACAAATTTAAAAACTATAACTAGTGTAGTCGTCAGAGTCTACTTTAAAACCTAAACGCAGTCCGGTGTCTTTATTTTTTAAAAAATTCGTATAAAAAAGAGAACATTTTTTTGTTTTTATTTTAAAAACCATAGATAACAGGAAAATAAACAACATTTACATTGTTAGCAATTTATTAAGTTACAACATGAATAACAGCAACAAAATCAACAGCACAACACAACAACCATAACAACAAAACAAGAAAATGAAATTAATGCAAAACACTTGCAAAACATATCGAACATGAGGAAAGTACAATAAAATCACAAAAACGAAAAGAAAAGCAAAACAAAAAAAAAAAAGAAAAAAAATGAAATAAAAATACAAACAATCGAAGATATAAAGAAGATTAGTTGTTGAGGGAGAGTTAAAAAAAAAAAACATACTAAAGATGCATGCTTGTAGATGTAGCAATGATGACAATGGCACAATCAAATGAAAACAATAAAATTCTAGTTGCTTTGAAAGGTGAACACGCATCCAAACAAAATACAACAGGAACATCATGAACACGACATAGCCATAGCCATAGCCATAGCCATAGCATCAGAATAGTAAACGAGACAATAAACACCTTGTACGTTTCACACTTTTCTTATTCCTTTACCATATCCACACACGACCAGTGTACGCATACAACATAGACGGAGTGCAGAGCCTTTGTAGGCAGCCTTTTATGGAAAACTTGTCTTATACTTGTGTAGAGGACGCGACAATGCCTAAAAAGGAGCTAACGTAACATCTAAAGATGATACAATACATCTTTCGTATGTTCCTTAATAATATACATATATATAGATTTTTTTTGGTTTCATCTCCTCTACATGCACATACATGCATACATATGCATATGTATACAACTCTTTAGTGTCAATAATTTATATAAAAACAAATCACAAAACCTAAACGTACACGGACACATTTTGTGCGTGCCTCCTGCTGGACCGTTGTGTATGCTACTATTCAATTTCTTAAAGTCGGGGCTAAGGTTCAAATATACATACATACATATATATATATATATATATATATATATATATATATATATATATTATTCATATATATTTATATATTTGTATAAACACATACAAGATGAAAATTGTGTTAGGTTTGTGTTCAGTATCACGAAAAAGGAAGAGGTGGCAATGTCATACCTTTTACGATGTGAATTGTCGTCTACAACAACTTTGGTTATGGATGTGATTTTTAATGGATTTTTGTTGTTACAAAAAGATTTTTATTGCTCAGCTAGGAATTCGGGTTTGCTCTTTTCATAAGTTCCTTGCTTTTGTCTTAGTCAGTGCAACAGTTTATCGGTGAAATGTTTAAAGTAAACCTAACTAAAGGAAATGTTGTCAATACTTTTTAGCGTACATTTGAAACGATTTTTTTTTGCTTCCTGAAAGGACCGCGCTTCTCTCCTTTTCCACGTTTCATGTATGCTAAACTTAAGAGTGGACTAAGAATTTACATTTTCATTTCCTTGAATGTCCTATAAAAAATGATGTAAGAAGAAGAGCTACATTATTATCTGCAAAAGGGAAAGAAAGCCGTTGTTTCCATTTATTTGTATTATTTATTATTACAATTTATAATTATTCTGAACACATTTTTCACGTTGCGAGTTATTTTGAAAAAAAAGAACGCGATAATAATAAACCAACCGTCAGCTTAAACTGAGCCTTTTGCCTAGAGTTTTCCATTGTATCGGTTCAAACGACCTAAAAGTAAGACCCTCCTAATATGATTATTGTTTATACCCTAGACAGCATGTGGTACATAGGTATATTAAGGTTGCGCAGATGTATGCAACACCCAGAAGAGCTTGAGATAAACCCACCTTTTATTATACCGATCGATCAAGGATCATTTTCTGAATCGATTTAAGCTTACCTGTCCTTATGATGTCTGCTCCTGCATATTTGTATCCAGATGTCCGAGATATTTAGATGAAATGTTGTACACCGACATGCCTTGGCCCGACGCTATTGAAATTGGTGCGGATTGGGCCAGTTCATCAACCATGTCCTTATACAAAGCCTTATTTTGAAAAGTCGTTATATGAGTAACCGTATTAAGCGTAGTGCTGTAGGGTATTTAATATTGAACTGTGACCCAGTGTTTTCATTTGTTTTTTTTGTTTTCTTGTCTACACTTGAACGCCCAATCCTGAATAATTGGAGTTTTGAGAAGTCTATGAGATCGTTTATTTCTAGCAATTTTACGTTTCGCTTATCGAGAACAAGTTTCAGGTGCATCGAGAACAACTTTTTGGTGTTTTCGCGTTGAACTACTACTTTAAGGCATCCACTGTGTTCAGCGTCGTCGTTCTCGACTTTACGTAAGATTAACAACCCAATGACAAATTGTCTTGTTTTTAACCCATCCCGTTTCAACAGTACTCTTTCCCGTGAAATTCGGAATTTGGATTTCTTTGTTGTTTTGAAAATAACAAAAATGCCATCACTCATCCCATTGTAACTCGAAAAACGATGATTAAAATGACTCCAAATTCTGACAAATGTCATTTGATGATTGCCGCGTTCGAAAAATATTACGGATATATGGATATAAAAGAGCATATCTATTTGTCACTCACGGGACTTGTTAAGCGATGTATTAATCTTATAGCTGCCAAGGAACAACTTCAGAACACTTAGCGAAAATAGCGGTATAAAGAAATGTGGCTTAATTTCTTCACTCATATTGTTTCATAGTTGGGCTACGAGATTTCTAAGCATTTTTCCCCGACTATTAAGTCTGACTGAGTTCCCAAAACTGGTTCACTTATTTTAATGTATAATTGAAAAATTCTTACTTATCCTCAAAGAGATTCTGAACTATTTTCAAAAACTTTCTTATTTTATAAACGAATTTTATGGGCATTAACCTACGAGATACGTTGATAGATAAGCAGGAGGTTTTCAGTTCCCGGTTCCAGGTTCCAGGTTGCAAATATCATAAATGAGAAGAACACAAACCATTTGTAAAGTTGGTCCCATCCCACTTTTCCATTATTTTTCTAACACTTTAATTATATTTATATATAATTTGAAAAGAAAGAAAAAAATTATTTTTATTCGATTTTTGATGTGTTTTTTTTTTGTTTTTACTTCTTTCTTTGCTTTCTTTCTTGCAACCCAATCTTTGAAACTATAAAATTAGCAATTTGTAATCAATTTAAAATTAGTTATTTTTGTCTTGTTCTTCAAAAGAAAAAAGAACTATACATATTTATATATATATATATATATACATATATATGTGTATAAAATAAATAGAAAAAATCAAAGTGTAGGTGAAGTAAAAGAAAGGGGAAAAAGAAAGAATCTTTAACCAAAGCTTTTGACAATGGCAACAATGTGTGTAACAAATCATTTGCAATTACTTTTCCAATAAAAATCATTGAATTTTATTTGCTCTGACTTCCCCAAGGGATTGAGTGAGTAAAAGAGGTAAAAAACAAGATTCGAATGCAAAAACTATCAGGCACACAGACAGGCAGAACAGGCAGTTAAGCAAAAAAAAAAATAAATAAATAAATAAATAAATGTTGTTTTCTATGCATGCATGCATGAGTGCGCGTATGTATGTATATTTTCTCATTATTTTACTACACTATTGTAAAATAAGGCCATATGGAAAAGCCATCATCTTCATCTGTACTGTCATCGTCATTTTACCAGCTGTTGTTGTTGTTGTCGTTGTTGTTGCTCTTGCTTTCTTCTTCTTCAAGTTGTTTTCTTTTTCCTTCTCCTCTCCAGAATGCAATGCATAAATCCCAATAGTCGCAGCAACAATGTCGAATTTTTCTCATACACGTTAAATAATAATAATGAAAAAGATGATAATGATAAAAACGATGATCCTATTGATGACGTTGTGCAAACCAATTGCAAGCATGTACGTATATTGTTTGCCATACTTTCAATACTTCAATTTGACTTATCAATATAAATATAATAGAAGAAGAAACATTTCTCACAACCACAAAGATAAGAACATCAACATATGTTATACAATATTTACGTACATATGTCTATTTATATTCAACTATAAAATAGTGTTCGCCCATGTGTTTGCCTGTGGATGGATGTATGTGTGAAAAAAAGAGAAAAGTTTATTTATGAATTTCCGATTCCAATAGCATGTACTTTACTGACGTACGTTTAACAATGATGATCATGACGATCATGATGATGTTGATGATGAAGATGGTTTTGAAAGCAAAAAATTTTTTTATTCTTTCTCCCTACTTAGCCACGATGTATATACCATATGCGTATATAGGTATTAAACTTGTTCATAAATTCGCAGCTCATGTCTTCGGCAAGCTTTTGCTGATTGAGCAATACTAAGACCAAGTTCATTTGCTGACAAACGCCCATCGATACCGGTTACACCGATCAGCGACATTGATACTAACAACTCTAACGATTGGGGCGGGATTCATTCTGGAGATTCAAAATCTATTCTATAAAATTTTCTTTCCATCATATTCTTTGGCTTATGACCTTTTCTTCGGATAGATCATACATCGTTTCATAAGTATTCCTTTGCATCGTATACTAAAGTATCGGTAGACACTTCATTTTCCATCTGACCGACCAAGCTCTATATGTTTGATGGGTAAGCTATTGGGAATACAAGGTAAAGGTAAGTTAAAAAATTATGCATAGACTCAATATATGAATGCACATATAGTTAGTTATATTCGTGCTTCTGAACCATCATCACATCATGCTAAGCTAAGCTAAGTAAAGGCATAAAGATGTAAACCATTTCATGCGCTTGGCGTTGCCTTTATTTATTTCTTGTTGTTCAATGTAAAATTCAATTCAAATGTAATATTTCAATTCACCACATATGTGAAATTACTAACACAGTTATATCCATATATCCATATATATCCATATGTACAAGATAACTCTAAATAACAACTGCTCTGACTAAATTGAATTAAACTGTAATATTATTTGCGAATATAAAAAACGAAAATAAAAAAATGCATCCAAGAACTCTGCAAGTTGTTTGCTACCGTTGGTAACGATAATTATGTAGATGATGATGATAATGATTATGACGATGATGATGATGATGATGATAATGATTATGGCCGCATATTGTTCTTAAAATTTTCTCAGTCAACAGGTTATATTCCTAAATTTATTCTACGTTCGTTTATTCTATTATAACCTTTTAAGCATGATCCATAAAATCTATGACGGTCATAAAAATGTAACAACAACTAGTTGCAATTGTAATGGTAGCTTTATCGTGTTCTAACATTCAATATATTTGCGCTTTTATATAACAAATCATTCCTTCATAAATCTCGATAACAGGAAACGACCATCCAAAGATCCCTCAGATCACTGTCTTACGCTGAGCCGTACGCTCGTTCCTGGGGTCAAAAGTTCAGACACATAAAATATTTGAACACGAGACGGATAATACCTTGCTATGTAGCGTAAATTGAGGACCTTATCAACTTTAGTTTTAATAAATGTGTTATGGAAATCGTTTTAAAATAAAATTTTATACACATCCACACACACGCACACGTCTACCCACCCTTTTCACACTATCTTCTACCAATTTTCTTCAAACCTTCGGAGCAATTTTCTTTATCTTTATTCAATTCACCTTACTTCACAAACTTTGTTTATAATCTTCTCGTTATCCAAGTAATGAATTTCTATATTTAAAGAATAAAAAAAAATTTCGTTCAACATTTTTTTGCGTTAAGAAATTCTTTGCTTTTCATTTAAATTCATTTCCATTTAATTTGTAAAAACCACAAAAATAAATACGAAAAAAAACACCCTTTGGGTAATAAACTAATTTCAATTAATTAAATATTTCTCTGAGTGAAAAAATAAAAATCAAAACAAAAAGATGTACTTTACATACCAACAACACTTCTATAAATATTGATAGCAATCAATTTGAAGTTGCAAAAAAAAAGAAAAACAACTTTTATTGGAAAAAAATGAAAGCTATTTTATTTTTTATTTCTCTCTCTGTGTAACTCAAAAATCATTTGTTGTGGGAAAAAGAGTTCACATCGCTTGAAGTGTATATAATATAAATATTAAAATGCAATAAATCTGCAAAAGGGAAGTCAAAGCGAAGCATGCGAAAAAGCAAACAAACAAATCTTGGAGTGACTGCAGCACTTTGAATCAACAAACGTACAATTAGTGAAAGAACTCTGCTCCCTTTCGGCCGAATTTTCGATACGCATCACTTAATAATAAAGACGTTTGCAGGTCCATAAAGCACAATATCGCAGGCATATGATTAATTTGATTCCGAAACTCAATCTTGTTAAGATAGTATGTATATATAGTATGTATATATATATATATATGTACGCATTCTGTGCGTTTCTAATGGACAGACAAGAAGTCTTGAAGTGTATAGTTGAACCGGAAAAGTGACATAGTAGCTTTTTGTGGGTTGTACAATTGAAGGATGGCGACTCATCATAGAATATCAAATAATACTGCATGAGCCAAGTTTCACGTGTTCCTTCCTAACATTGATTTGATGAATGGAGGAACAAAGAGACACAACTATACCGAGTAGTAATAGATAAAAAGCGTATTGACGTTATGGACACTCGATGAATATTAGTTTTGTTCTTGCAAATGGCAGAACAAATCAACCTTACTTTCACTGTTTGGCGAGTGTAAAAAAATGAATCCCTTAGTATTTGTTCTTTTTTTCTTCTTTTTTTTGAAATGTGATTTTAAAACTGTCTGTAACATGGTTATTTTCGGTCAGTTCGACTTATGCAAAAATATCTTAACGGTTGTTTTATCATTTTAAAAGCGGCCATTAGTTTGAAGGGAACTTTGTTTTTATAAAAATTCGCTTCAACTGTAAATAAACGATTACAGATTGATTTTTTCCATCATTAACCATTACTTTTTCCCATTTTCTTAGCGTACAATTCAATGCAAAAAAAAAGATCTTTTTTATCAAGTATAGCGCTCTCCAATAAGAACAAGCAAAATAATTATATTCACGCGAGTCTATTATGCCCACCATATTTGATTTGAGGGAATTGGAAGAAGCATAAGTATTGGATATTGTGTAATGTTGGATGGACGTAGTGTTTGTTTTTCATTTCTGTGGAGTAGTTACCGGATCACCTATGAGAATATATTGTCTGGATTAGTATCAAACCCTGATTCGAGTTATATGTGTCCGTCTGTCCATTGGTGGTGAACATTCTCTTAGTTGCAAAACTTAAGATATTGACCTATAAAATTGTCGCAAACATTGAACATTTTGGCACGTAGATTAGGACTAATCGACCGAAGGACATGTCGGTAACATAACGTAAACTGGAAACATCAGCGATTTGCGAGGAATCTGCCTATTACGCATTGTCAAATATATATAACAAAAATAAAATCCTATCCTATGGTCGATCCCACACTACCTGCAAAGAATTGAAAAGCATCGGCCTATTACTACTACTATCACATGTAATATATATACATATGTCATATTTTACCAGTGGAAATCTCTCAAATATTAATCAATCCTTTTCGATGAGATGGTTTACACTGTGGCCCAAAGTTTGGAGTGCGTTCTTTGAATTCATATTTGCAATATCTATTATCGCACAAGTAATATCATTCACTTTTTGAGGTAATTTAAAAAAAAAATCCTTAATATCTACCATGAATTGATATCCTCTGTTTACTATCTTGAACGGTTACTATAATCGAATTAATTAAAAAAAAAAAAAAGCTATTGATTTTCTTTACTTGGTTTTTATTCTAACTCTTCTTCTTGTTCTGCACATTCGTTTGACATAAATCCTGTTATCTATAATACGGCGCTATATTAAATTAAAAATCTTTAGCATACTTTTCGAGCAAATATTGTTAATTACACGTATAACCCGGCATCATAAGCTTAATTATTATTAAATAGCGGAAGTATTAAAATCTATTCGATTTGTTGCTTTAATGTTTTGCAGCGTGTTTTTAGAGAGAATGAGAAATGCTTTTAATTTGAAATTCAGTAAATAATAGGTTTTAAATGTAACGATTTAAGATAGCAAATGAACATGGGAAATAGTTTTTTTTTAGCATCATTTCATACGTAATTCTCTTTTCATTGAAACGTGTTTTACTCTGTTTAAATAAATTCAAAATTTGGTATCGCATTCTTTAATTACTCCAGTGTACGATGGTTTCATTACTGCAATCTTGTACATTTTTCTTTCTTCTCTTTTTAATGCGCACGTCTGCATCCTGAAACAAAATCCTGCGTTTTTTGTTCTGTATAATATCATATTTCTTTTAAAATCCAATATTTCTTCTTTCATGCACATATACTAACGCGCACAATAGTTTTTAAGGAAAAGGATTGCTTTGAATAAATTTCTCAACTTTATTTATTAATGCGAACTCGTGCAGCTATCTGGCAGACCTCTTGATTAGTGTCATTCTATTACCGTGCTCTCTCCACTTCAGTCCGGGACGCACGTCGCTTGCTAATAGAATAGGTAATGTAAAGGTAGCGCCATATATAAGAATTCGTCAAAAACGCATACTATGCGTACTTTGTCATCACTTTGGCTGCGAGACCAAAACGAATCGCAGGCAGCTCTGGCAATTTTGTAGCAGCAGTTTCGGACGAATTATGAGCGAACAGCTCTGTGAAGGGTTTTGACAGCAGGGAGGGAAATAAAATTATATATAATAAAATTATGTATCTAAGAGTACAATAATATCTGCTCTTCTGAAGGTGGATTAGAAATGACTATGATTTCTTATCACACAGTCTTTGTGTGATAAGGAGAAATGGTTCAAACTTTTCGAGCAATGTGTGTGAAAGGCCTTAGTTCAAGGTCTTCGGTGTTCAGCGAGCCTGAAATGTAAATGATTACTACCTGATTACCACTGTATGGCGTAATGATCAGAAAGTTGAATCCCCCTAAATAATGTGTGTTGTTGTTTTATAAGCTCTATAATTTTTATCCTACGTCACTTGCAGTACAACGGCATAGGAAGCTTGCGTGGATGCATGCAACACCCAAAATGACTAGCAATAGACCCACTTTTCTTTATAATATGGATCGATTCGAATAGTGACTCTAAGTTTGTCTGTCCGTCTGTCCATCTTGTTTTCTTGTCGCAATTCAGGTCGCAATTTTCGAGATATTTTGTAAAAATTTAGAACACCGACGTTTTTTATCTCAAGGACAGACACTATTGAAACCAGCTCGGATCAGATCACTTCTTCGTCTACTTTCAATATAAAGCATTTAAAGGTCGTTGCATGAATTACCGCAAGGTGCTGTAAGAGGTTTATTGGTGGCTAAAAATATTATTTTTAAATATTAAAGTAGCATTGCGGTTACCTTCAATGCAGAACGCTGCAGAAACGTGGCCACTGATTTTTTGTGACACGAAGCAGATGATTTCGGCTTGAGCGATATGTGCCTTTAAGGCAATGGTGCAACAAGCCACACATTTCGTGACAAAGTCAATTTCTTGGGAGAAAGGTTCAATGATCGCGTAATCCTCAAAAATGTCCATGTGTTCACTTTTTATTACAAATTAAAAAAGAGATTCTTATTTGATGCCACTACATTTTAAATTTATGTTTTTGCATAAAGTGCTTGCCTAAAGAGTAAAGATACTTGGAGAGTAACAATCAGTTTCTCATATCCTACCATTAGCTTCATAATGTTTCATTTGTCAGTTATAGCTGTGTAGATGCGAATGTTTTTATTATTTCGGTCAACAAGTGAACAAATTCAAAGAAATATGAAGAGGAAATTTTATGTTAAACTCAAACACCAATCTTGCAAAAGAAAGTTCATTTACCTTAAGCTAAGCTTAGTAAGATTTTCATTTACGCGGCACTTCGAGTGTTGCAATTAACTGATGACTAACCGGTTAGAATGTAGGGTAGAAGACGACAAGGTCAACTTATATATAGATCTCAAATCCTATCATGTTGTAGGCAAATTCATTAGCGCTGAGGCAAATGGCATAAACCTAATTACGAATGAATTTTGTTTAGCTTTTTGCTTTTCCTTTTTGTGTTTAATGCATAAATGGAACATCAAAGGTGCTTTAGGTTATAAAATCAACATTGAAAGGGTACCCTTACCGTTCGGTAATAAATGCTCACACGCAGAGTGAAATGGAAAAATTTTTAAATGTATATATGATGTATGCCGAATGTGTAAGAGAACCTGTACACAATTTCATTACTTCGGCCATAGGTGGTAATTTTAGCTTCCTTTTCATATCTCAAACCTGAATGACACATACGTTAGGGTAGGCACACCATGGACGATATACAATCAAGTGTAGTACAAAGAAAAAGCAAAGCAAAAAAAAGAGCCTCTGAACTCTCAAATTAATTGTTGGGAGTGCAAAGACGCATATGCCATACAACAATGATGACGACGACAGCAACAAAATCGACAACAACATCAACAACAACAATTACAGTAACAACTAAGGTAGCAAACGGAAGGTGGTGTTGTGAGAGCATATTTAATAAACTAAGGCTGCGGTAAACTGCACAGCAGGAAATCGCAACATGAAGCCAAACCCCACCCTGGCCATCCCGATCTCTGTAATGCATGTGCACAGTTAACCCTTTGATTGCAATTAATCAGTAGCGCAGCGCCAAGATGTATGCAAAGGAAATATCAAAACGTCGAATGAAGTGAGTGGAAGGGAGTCTATAGACACATAAAGCATTCATTTTCATATACAATATTTCTGCGATATGAGTTGTCTTTTGTATCGAGAGCGTCAAGTGAGTATAAATAAATTACGTCACAGGAAGTGACAAATTTTTGCTCATTCGTTTAATTCTTCTTGCAACGTTCTGTCTTAAGCAAAGTTCTTTCGAAGAATTTTTGCCCTCACATTTCTATCTATGTGTAAATTTGTTTTGGTGTGGTCGACTATCGACGGTCGTTGCCGGTCGCGTTGTCGTTGTCGTCGATGCCGTTACTATTAACATTATCGTTTGTATTGTTGTTGTTCTCGTTGTGTTATTATTGCTTTATTGCCATTTCCTTTCTCCCAAATCTTTTATGCAATTGCATTTTGCGCAGCGTTAATTTATTTTACATTTTCCTTCATATAAAATATCGCCACTGCAATGCATAAACTCCTGAATGCAATTATCAGATATTGCATGTATTTCCTTATTGTATGGAAAATATAGCAATAGTTCTGCTCCGGGGGTTGGTTGCTCCGTGCACTACCAAATGCAATTGTTTTTGTTGAGCTAAATTAACTTAAGACAAGTTGGATGTTGGGTGGGGGTAAAGCACGGAGGTGGGCAGAAAATACACGTTGCAAGCGTAGATTTAATAAAATCAAAACAAACGAGGGAGGAAAGCCATGACAATCAGTATCGAATAGTAATGTTTGAAAAGGGATAAGTTAATTAAAATAAGGAAATATTTAGATTCAGATTCAGACAGATTCCATATCACCCTCACAAATATAAATACACATTTCGTAGATATTTCTTTTTTGTTTTATTATTTTTCTGTTTTCTAATTACCCTGAAAACACCATTAATTTGAAAGGATTTGAGAAGGAACAATTTGTTTGAGAGTCAAAGAACCCAACCGATATTCATTGTATTTGTTTATATATTACCAGGTGACCGTATTCGAATAGTTTTGCTCGGGGAAGAATTTTCAACTTCAAGAGAACTCAGTACACTACCAGCAATAGAAACGAGCCCTCCTTGGTGCTTTCAAGTTAAGGCCTTACTCATGTATAAGGATTGGTTAAATACAATATTTGTGTTCATTTAACAGTAATGTAACAAACGCCTCAAAACTTTTTATAAAAGAAGGTCGAAAATTAACAGCGTGATTTATCCTATGCCTAACAACAAGCACTTGCCACATGTATCGCTTTTCTTATGTATTGAAATATTTAATGAAAAGAAAAAACAAAATATATAGTGAGCTTTTTACTGTAAGTGAAGCATGCAAAAAGTCCACAGAATGCCTGTTGAGTTGAATGAAAGACAGCTGTAGGTTTGAATAGTGCCATTACGCGGGACGAAAAATGAATTTATTTCGAAAAACCCTTATCGTAAAAGATCACATGTTGGTTATCGTCGACGATAAAAAAAATCGCTTCAGAAAGTTATGGTCCATTTTGGGTCGATCTTACTCGACGAGTTCATTTCTGTGAAAGCTAGGAATTAATAATAAATCGAGTTGAGGCGCAAAATCGTCTCTATAGACCAATGAGCAGTATGAAGTAATTTTTCAGCATAGCAACGCGCTACAAAGCAATGCAAAGCACGCCGGGTAAATGGTAACAATCCTGATCCTCTCTCGATGATCGTATTTATTATCACTGATTTACGCACTTATTGATATATTGTCCCTCTATTCCAATTCTCTTACTATGAAGCTTTGCAGATTACCTTCAGCTATTAAAACTGCCTGTTGAGCGTAGATTTCAGTTAAAAATGAAGTAAAAGTAAATTAGAGTCATTTTTATGCCTTAAACATGCAGCACCTAGTGGAGCCTTCGATTTTCTTGGCAGTTACGTATCTTAACATTTATAAATCCTCCTAATTTCATAATTTAATTTTGTGGGAAACTACTTACTAGGTTGGCGCGGAAGTCCCCTCGTATTTTAATACATTTGAATGTGAGGATGTTTGATATCTTTCTCAGCAGTTGAGTGGTGACTGCCGAGTTCCTTTGCAATTGCAAAGTGGTTAGATGTGATGATGTGGTCCAATGATGGACCACAAAACGTCACTACCCCAGATCGATAATATCCATAGAGATTAAGTTCTCCGTGTTCAAATTTGACAAACTATCTTTAGCAGATCAAAACATTTACAAGGTCACTTCCTACCGTTTCGCATAAGCGGCCGATGCTTTTTTAAAAGTTGTACCAGAGTTAATGCTTACTAAATGCATACTATATTCCTACTCCTCTCTCCCTCTCTCTCTCTCTCTCTCTCTCTCTCTTTCTTTCTCTCTCTCTCTCTATCTATCTATCTATCTATCTATCTATCTATCTATCTATCTATCTATCTTTGCTTTCATCGTTCTATCTCTCTCTCCATCTTTCTCGCTGTCCCATCTTCACTCCTTCACTATGTTTAATGGAAAGCCTTTGATATACATATATTTAAAAAAAAAAGGGAAAAATTTCATTAAAAATTTTGTTTAAAATTTGTTTTACTGGCAATACGGTCGCCAATGTAAAAGGGAGGCTTTTTCTGGTCATTTCCGTACTAAATTAATTTTTGTTTTATGTACTTTAACAATGTTGATGGTTGTTGTTGTTGTTACTGTTCTTGTTGTTGTCGATGTTGTGCGTTAGTGTCGTTTACATACACATCCATATAGTCATTTAAGCAACGCATACAACATATAAACTTGCATGCATTTGCAATCAGGCCTATAGATGTATTTTAGATGCATTTATTTGTATATAAGTAGATGTACGTTCGTGTGCATTGATGTATGTATGTGTATATCCCTATGTATATGTATGGGCTCGTTTGTACGAATGTTTATATGTTGGTATACGTCTACACTGCATAATTTATATTTGACATTTTTGACTGATTTATGGTTATGGGCCACATATCTATATGTATAAGTTTGAATATGTATGTGTGCGTTCGTCTGTGTATATTGGTAAAATTTACATAAATATACACACATATATAACTAAACAATTTATTGCATTAACATAGACAAATATATATACGTACACACACACACACATACAAACCCGCAAACACACATAGAAAGACATTTATATATATATATATATATATTGACTAACAAACTAACACAAACACGCACAAGCACACACATATGGTAACATTCATACAAAATTGTAACAACATAAAAACACCGCCACGTGCATACGTATGACTATTGTTAGAAAATTCAGAATCTAACCAAAAATAACACAGAAACCCCAACAAATGACCTTTTCGTACTCTATATAAGGGACAATAGCAGACAAAGTGACCAAGTGGTGACTGGCGAACAGAGACTCCAAGCCTTTTTAGTTCACTACTTAGGTCACATTGAAGTTTCATGTTTAATATTTGTTGTAGCTAAAGTATCTAAAAATTAAAAATGCATATTTACGTGCAATGAAACATAGGCAGAATCAATGTTTGTCGGCTTTTATATTATATTAGTGTATGTGAACGCCCTCTATGTTAGTTATATTTGTGCGGCAGTTTTTTGTGATACTTACTTTAATATGCATACATCCATGCATACATGCACACCTATGTTTATTCCCACACATTTTTTTTCTTCTCCCTCTCTCTCTCTCTCTCTCTCTCACACACACACACACACACACACACACACATACTTGTTATCTCTTTCTTTTTCTGTCAATGATTTGTAACTATGTTGGTTTAATACCCTGTTGTGTTTTTGATTTAACAGAAAAGAACAGCAACGGCGACGGCGACGGCGACGGCGACGGCGATAACGACATTACGCAGACGCAGAATGTATTTTTATGTGTGCTTTTCAAGATTTATTATATTATGTTTCAAGTCTGAAAACTAGAAAGCTACATAAAGGCGATATAAAAATTTGAAATAAAAACACTACACATAGCAACGATAACACTAACATCATAACTATTTGTCGTTGCTGCTGTTGTTTGTGAACATAACAGGAATTTAAAATTTTGCAAATGACACATTTGATGTGGTGACAATTGACATACACGCTCCCCGTGTTTTTCTGTCTATGAGTGTGACTGTGAATGACTGTACCACAAATACCCACACACATATATTTGTATATATACACATATATATATATATATATATATATATATATATATATATATATATATATGTATATGAGTCATAGGTGGTTAGCATACAGTAAACAAATATAATACACAAAACTCTAAAAAATATCAGTCTATCATGATATGCAACTGAATGAAAAATTATTAAAAAATGAACACTTGTTATTAAAGTTAATCATTGACTTTTCATAGAGAATTTTTAAAGAAGTTAATGCGTGAAAACTTAGAGATATCAGACTTATTACTTACTATATCCACAAAGTAAGATTAATTTAAATTTGAATTCTCTTTCCGCAATTCTGGTTTCTCTTTTTACGAATAGCTTCACGCAAACGACGCATAACACTCAAGTAATGATTCTTGTTAACAGTTGGACCTGCCCGAAAGAATTCATACTGCACGACTCCACGCAAAGTATTCGCTCAATTGATCAGTTGTATCCGAGTTGGATGCGTAGATCCAACACTCATCTCCCTAATAGTGCGTTTCATGACCGATTGATAATTAGAAATCAATCTTTCACAGACGTAGTAAGGTCGGAAATAAAACTTCTTCTGTCGTACAAAACAAGAAATTGAATTTATATCTCTTTAAATATACCCGACTTGCCAGACAGCAAATACGGTATACCGAAGTTATATTACACAGAAACACATGAATATATTTCGGGCTCACATGCTGTGATATTCGAAATCATATAAGTCCTTTAATAATATCGTAGTCTTATAATAACGCTTTTTCTTTCTTAAATTTTAAAGATCATGTCACTCTTTCTTTTTTTAATACAATTACCACCCCTCTGAGAAGATTTGACTTAAAATCGCTAAAATAATTTCTCGGTGCTATTGCTTGCTTGCACGGAAATTATCTTTGGATTTAAAATATTTTTTATTGTTTGACAAAAAGTCAGAGGCTTTGGAAGGAGTCAAAAAATCCGGTGATTGGGCTAAGTACAAGGAAGCCCTCACCACATATAACGCCGAGCTGAGACGGTCAAAGCGGGCTGGAGGCAGCACTGCAAAGACATAAATAGTCCTCCAGAGACAGCGCGATTCCAAACAGCCCTACCTAAAGGCCACAGGAGTGGAGTGTGCACTCTAAAGGAACCATGCAGAAATTGCACAGTAAGTCTCGAGGAAACTGATCATTTCTTAATAGAGATTCCCTTTCTGGGATTCCTAGGCGATGCGAAACCTGTACACTGGGCGTGTCCAAGAGAAACATACATTGCGAGTTCTAGGGGCCGTAGTCCCGCCACCAAAATCTTTTGCGCCGAACTGTTTCACTGGCCTGTGTCAACTTTCGGCCCATACAAATTGTCGGGAGTGGGATGGGGAGTGCTCTTCAGTCTTATTTGCATCGTAATCATAGATAAGCTGCTAATAAAACTAAATGACCTAGGATTCGAAACACTGGGTTACGCAGACGATTTGGAAATTTCCGCGAAGTGCTGGAATGACCAAACGCTTACTAAACGAATACAAAAAGCCCTAAGCATAACTTACAAATGGCGCCAGGATAAATAATCACACATTAATCCACCAAAAACGGTCCTGCTGCCTTTCTTGAAATTAGCATTGAACAACGTTCACTTACAGGTTGTTATCCTTGAGTATTCGAATGAGGTGACATATTTGGATGTTCCTTTTAAGAAAAACCTTCACCTGGAATTCTCATTTAAGATCGTTAAACGAAAAGGTGACCAGAGAACTTTTTGCCCATCAACGCCAATAAGATAAAAGATACTCTACGGTATGAGCTCAAAAATGATCGACTGGTCTTATACCACCGCAATCCTTCCTATGCTAACCTATTCACCTAAGATAAAGTAAAAAACGGCGGCGAGGACACTAAGCAAAACCCAACGTCTCGCTTACATTGACATGACCGGGGCGATGAAATCCCAGCTCTTAAAGCTCTAGAAGCATCGCTGGATTAGGAGAGGTCTAGAGGCACGAGCGAGTACAATAGATCTCTTAGTTCACGGTACGGATTACCCATGCAATTAATAATAGTAATAAAGCCTTTTGCGACCGCTTCCCTTGTAATATCTAACTTTGAAAAGCAATGTTATGAATAACTGTATTGAGCATTGGTGTAAGGTATTTGATTTTGCATTCTTCTTGCACGGTTCTGATTTTTGTCTTCATTAGAATTGAAAGACCACATCCCAGGCCAACCTACTTCGCAGTTCTTGTCACAATTCAGAATCGTGGTAATGAATATTTCTGCAATTATCTTGAGAAGATTCCATTCCAATACATGTTTCTTCGTATATTTAGGCGTAAGTAGTTGCTTGCTCTACTGAGATGTCGTTGGACTCAGCCGACTTACTCATAATTAACCGACAACCTTCAAAATCGAATCAACGACATAATGGATGGTTCTCAATTGGTTGTTGTTCATGATCAAGTTGAACTTAGATTTGTTCTTGTTTTTAGGCTTTGGCTCTTTGATTTTATTTATTAATTCACTATAAAAAATATTTACAAAAGCTTTAGAATTTTTCAAGTTTCCTTCAATTCACAATACTGTATAATAACTGCATTAACAAAACACTCTTATATTTTCATGTTGCATTAGTTATGATGTGTTTAGGAGAAATTTCTGAATGACGGGCGCTACGGACTTACGTACAGATTTTTGGAAAGTCTCTTTCCAAATTACTAACAATAATTGGGTTTCATTGGCCTATTTCTAGAGGAAGAAGGATTGATGTGTTTTGTAAGACCATTCGTAGTATTCGAGAAACTGTGAAGTATATGGTCATCTATTAACACACAATAACCCACTCATTGAGATTTAAATCAAATTCTCTTTCAATATATCGTTTTGAAAGACGATACAGGCAGAGTTGTACAGTATATACAGAAGTTATTAAAACTTATTACGCAAAGAATGAACCCGTGGTTAAATTGTTTGCGGGGGGAATGAAGCTTATATTTAGTTAAGAAGCTTCGTAAATAGGAAACGTTGCCCATTAAGTGGAAGGGAAACACGCTTGCTTGTCCTAAAAGTTTTCAATGAAGAAGGATACAGAAACATGTTTGCATTCTGAGAGCATTTAGCTCACTCCACTAAACCACGAACTGTCAAGATTATTCGTACCATTAGTGAGATAAGAGCAAGTATATTTGGGAAAGTTGCAAAGATTGGTGTTCCAGGGTTGAATTTTTACAGTAGTCCAGAGGCGGTCATTTATATGCAATCATTTTTGACCAAAAGTGGAATAAACCAATGGCTAAAAATCTCAACAATTAGTTTAAATTAAAAAGAGAAAACTTTTATTTGATGACCCTGTATGTAGATCTTTGAATGCGTATATACGAGCTGCCTCTTTAAGGGGTAACACCACGTTGTCTTCACTAAAAAGTGAATCAATTTTCCAAACTTACATAAAAATACTGAAAATATCTGTTAGTATAAGGACTTCACATTCGTCTTAACGTACGTAAGGAAATTTTTTTAGATCTTTTGAGAAAAATATGAGGACGCAGCAGCTTTTGCAATACAATAATTTTGCTTGAGTCTTTAAGCAAACATTTAAAGCAATAAATAAAAAGAGAAACATATTAAAGAAAAAGAGATTAACTTTCTCCTTCATACTTAAAGTAGTTAGCAATAAAATCGCAAAATATTTACTAAAATGTTTTGGAATCCAATATAAAATAATGAAGCGTGGAGGTAGGCAAACAAATAGATTGATACGGTACGATATTTCAAACATTTTAGCATTCGATAATTTTTGGACCACCAGAACTAACCACTAACGTGTCCAAATTTCTTGAACATCAAGAAAAGTGACCGGGGAGTGACCTTGCAATTCTTTTATAACTTATTTATCATTTCATTTCACAGTTTCAGACGAAAATGTAAGCACTTCATCGAAGGTGAGCACAAAATGAGGCAATACTTTCCGTCATTTTCTTTTTAACTTTTTTTTCTTATGTTATATCCATAGCTTGACAATGTCACATTGCTTTCAATGCTCTATAATTAACACTAATTGCGGCAATTTGTACATGAGCACAAACATATGCATATACGTACTCAAGTATACATAAACACAAAAAAAAGAACACAAATACGTACGCATATATCATACGTAGACAGATACATACACATTTGTACGTGCAATTGTACCGTAATATCGATAAAGAACCGGGCACGCATGCACATAAGAAGTATTTACGAAGGCATTCGTCTTCTGCTTTCGCTTTGTACGCATGCATGAATATACATGCAATCATGCAGATATGTATGTACATATGTATTTTGAGATATAACGTAACTGTGTAACTAAGGCTTTTAACGAAATTACTCACACGAAAACAAAGAAGCACATACACGTACCGCA
>CCAG010006972.1:0-17820 GCA_001077435.1 Glossina morsitans morsitans | reverse complement strand
ATATATATATATATATATATATATATATATATATATATATATATATATATATATATATATATATTCACATATGCAGTAAAGAAACTAAATGATTTTGATAAATGCTCAGACGTGCCCTAAAAGTAATTTTCGTTTTTTTTTTCTTTTTTTTTTTACTTACTATATACACATGCGTAAGCAAAAGTATTGTTAGTTTTCCATTTATGTGCAAGTTAAAATATACCGATCTATATATGCGCCTATATACATGTACACGTAAGTATTTGTGGCGGATTATACGCGTTTCTCATACATAACATTATCCGTGACATTCCTGTAAAATCTAATGTACAATATTAGAGAAACACTTACATATATCACATGTACGAAGCGATAGACTTTGAAACTCATGTATCATGTATATATATATACATATATAAAACTTAACAGTAAACTACTTTATAAACTGACGCGTGAGAAATTTCAAGGACAATGGAAAGACAAAGAGGAACACATTCGAAAACGAAGCCACACCGGGAAAGTCCTCTATTGTGGTCAAATATAATTAACTAAAATTTGCTTGCGGGCAGGAAGTGGAATTTATTCAAAATTATAATTGCGAAAGGTCCATGTACATGTATCGATATCGATCGTAAGATGAAGACTCATAATAATTAAGAATGTAATGGCACTCTATAGGATCTATGAAACCTCTTTCTGAGTATTGCAAACGTCTTAATGAAATGTATTAACTCACAAACTCCGATAATGTCCCTTTCTCTACTCTCAGTTGCTTTTTCCCTTTTGTCGTGAAAGAAACAAAACTACGAAGAAAAAGTAAAGCAAAGGGAAACCAAAAACAATCCACAAATGGAATGTTGACAAGAAACTGCAATTATCTTTACCTACATAGACAAATACGTGAAACTAATTGATTTAATACGACTAAGTGACAAGAACTATAAAAAGTAAGTCATTTTATTTCTTATACTTTGCCATGCAATAAACAAAAAAAAACAAAAAAAAAAAAAATAAATAAATAAATAGATAACAAGAACGGCAGATATTTTGTAGTTGGACATTAGTGTGATAAATTAAAAGGAAAACTTTTTAATCCATTAAATTAAATAAATGAAAAATTTTGGCAACAACTTTTCTTTTTTTTTATTTGCTTACTTAAGATGAAGCTTAAAATTGTTAGATTAGTTTTGTGTTGTTAGGTATTACGTTCATAATGATTTAGTAATCACTTCATTCATTTGAGACGTACCAGTTTTCTAAGAAATTCGCCAATATTTTTTTTTAATACCCATGACCGAAGGATGAGCGTGAACACGCTTGCAACAAGTAGAAGGGAGCTTCAGAGACGCTACAATGTGCATATATCCTTGATCAGCATCAAATTGTGAATCGATTTAAATATGTCCGTCTGTGTAATGTCTGTTGTAAACATCCATTTCGCCATAGAAATGAAGCCACTGACATCAAATTTGGCAGAAACTTTGGAAGCTCTTGCACCCAAGTTGGTACTGCAAATAATTTGAAGAACACGCCTACAGTACCAAATAATCTAAAAACATCTCTGTTTTTCAAAAGGATGAAAAATTGGTTTTGTTATTTATAAATATTTTAAACGTATGTTCTATGGGTGATGCTGCAGTATCGGTGCGAAAATCGGAAAAATTGACCACGCCCACCTAATATTATAGCGTATTAAAATATAATTTTTTTTTCAAAAAGCTTCTTAAGTATAAAAATTCTTGACCAGTTTCGAATTCGAAATGCACCTAATCGTGCCCGCCTGGTCTTCTGTCCATCTGTCCGTCTGTTAGTCGGTATACCCAATTGAGTAGTATTTGTAGTAAACAACCTCTCCCGCTCTCAAAGAAGAAGATATCGCATAGAAATTTGCAAAAGCGTTTGAATACGGCCCCAACAGGCCAAAGAACACGCCTTCTGCTCCTACAGGTCTATAAGCCAAAACTGAGAACAATATTATTATTATATTTCTGTTTTTTTCCTTGTTTGCAATCTTTGATAGGAAAGATTCGCTTACGACCGAATATGAAATTTCTTATTTGATGAAATTGGCCGTGAGGCAAACGTGTAAGAAGATCACAGTGAGAAGGTGTAATGATTGGTGTGGCATATATCGAAAACTGAGTATTTTTCAATTGAGAATTTTTTCATCTCTGGTCTACTAATTAGCACCGATGATTGCTCGACTCCGTTCCGGTAGTTTGGAAGTAGAAGAAGAAAGCAGACATAATTTTCTGATAAACGAATCGAATAGCTTGAGACTTTTATGCAAAGTTCTTGGAAATTTCCGCCAGCTATTTGTATACAAGCACAATAAATAATTGCAAATATCTTAGAACTTCCAATGATGACTGTAAAATTGCAAAACCATTAATTTCCCTACTTTTCTTTGTTTTTCTAACGGCATTGTCATTTTTTGTTCCTCATAAGTACTTTTTTCCTCATATTTTTTTATTACAATCTTTCAAAAGATCTCAAAGAAAAGGACCTCGTCATTCTCCAAATCATTACCATATTCACCTTAACGTTATACATATATTGTGTGGAGCAGAAATCAACGCATATGCAAATTAGTATTGCTAGTTGAAGATGTCAAGACAATGATAAATTTGAGAAGAAAAGAAATTCTTGAAAAATGAAAAACAAGCAAGCAACAGAAAGAGGAAGAAGAAGCAAAAGACGTTTTCATAAACCTAAGCGTACCCAATAACTAATACTGTTATCTGCGTAGTGCTGTTTGGTGGGTTATTTAACTACATTTTAAAATTGAAATATCTCTCTCTCTCTCTCTCTCTCTCTCTCTCTCTCTCTCTCTTTCTCTCTCTTGAGTACCGTAAGTCATCACCAGGCAGTTCACCGCCAGCAAATGGGCAAATGCCAAAAGCCCACAAAAGCAAAACAATAAAACAATTCACATATTATCATCACCATGTTTGGGCAATTTAGGTTGGAGTGCATTCATTCAACGGTGTGAGACAATGCGGACCCTTTTCTTATCCGCTAAGGCAATTTATAAAAATAATAAGTTAAAGCTTTTGTATATTTTTTTAAGCAGATAGATAGTTACGTAGATAGGTAGGTATGTAGTTAGGTAGGTAGGTAGGTAGGTAGCTAGATAGGTAGGTGAGTTAGTAGTAACAGTAGCAGCAGCAGCAGTAGCATTTTTAACCACAATGACAGTTAAGTGCTTGAAATCACTAAACAATACAAACTGCCTTCTCGAGAAAACAAAGATCGTGACTTTGTAGGAAAAACACAAACGCATAAATATTTTGATTTCAATTATTTACTAGCTTCATGGGGTATTCAAAACACGTCTGCTTACCTATCGAAGGTGTGTGCTATTATGAGCGGTTAGAAAATCCAATTGATAAAAAGAAGGATATCTACAAAAATAAATAAAAAATTATTTAATTACGAATAATTTATTTATTGTAAAATTGGAAAAAGACAAAGAAAGTTGAACTTAAAAACTCTTATTTATCAGAAGGTTAATCTAGCGTGGAACGCGATTCGAAGGTGACACTGAAATAAACAAAATTTATGCTTCAAACGAACTAAAATAATATGTGCAGTTCTGCTGGCCTCCGGAAACTTGCTTTGGTCAATCGTTAATTAAAATTCTTTATTCACAGCAATCAAATGAAAACTCAGATTATTCTATGTATGTAATGATGCTCATGAATATGATCGAAAAATATTTCAAAGGCTGTGCATTCACAGAGTCTGTCGAGGAGCATTACATACGATACACATTTTCGAAGAAAATCTTCATTTCTTTGTAATGCACTATAGCACGTATTAGAGGTTCCGTCAATCGACCAGGGTCAATTTGGTACTAATTGAACTCTAACGATCTCTCCGTTTACTCGTCCGTTCGTCCATCCGTATCCACGCTTGTCTGCTCTTAGTATTATTCTTGACAATTTCAAGTAAACCTCGTATAGGTTTCTCAATTGAAAGAGCATTCGGCCATTTGGCGTTAAGCGGAATTGCTGAACGCACGAATTATATTTCAGCCACCTAGGGTAAGGCGTGCCGTGTTAAGCTCAAATGCTACTCGACTCATAGGGCTCAAATAAAATGTGCTAATGCTGCGAAGTACTCAGCTAAAAGAGAATTTCACCGTTCGTTGTTTAATCGAGATGATGTTAGTCACAATCTCTTTATTTGAACGTTCGATCAGCGGACGTTGTCAAACTCATAATCGTTTAAACAGAATGAATATTCCCTCAATTGCGTTTAATTAAAATTGCTGAAGCAAAGAAGTTCTCAATTGAACGGGTCTTTTAAGTGAGGACTGAAGTTAGAGCCATAAGCGTTTTGGCATCAAACAGGTTTAGATGGCATTGCCAAAACGATGGATTTTTAATTTAGTCGTAAGCACTGAACACTTATTCAAGTGAAATTATTGGTACAAATAGAAAATGCGTTAGAGAGAGTTATTCGCAAAATTTCGGTTTTCAAATAAACTTGTATACCTCTGAAGTAGATTTGAAATATTACTCTTTACGAAGAAAAAAAACATCAGTACTTCGAAAATCTCGTCTAGATGACGGTATCCAAATCTGAATAGTATTAAGTAGATGTCAGGAGAATCAACCGTCATGAACGCCTGATTGCCGCATATAATATACATAAGCCTCTCTCTCTCTCTCTCTCTCTCTCTTTGTGTGTGTGTGTGTGTGTGTGTGTGTGTTTGTGTGTGTGTGTGTGTGTGTGTGTGTGTGTGTGTGTGTGTGTGTGTGTGTGTGTGTGTGTGTGTGTGTGTGTGTGTGTGTGTGTGTGTGTGTGTGTGTGGGTGTGTGTGTGTGTGTGTGTGTGTGTGTGTGTGTGTGTGTGTGAGTAGGTGTGCGTTTATATTACGTATGTGTATGTGTGTGTAAGGGTATATATATATATATATATACATACGCTCGAAGCTTTATTTAACTCTTCCAACTTTCCGAATTCCAAAATTTGATTTACTTTGTATTTAAAAGATTACTTAATAATAAATTTAATTAAATACTTGCACATTTTTTTGCTTCTTGGACTGAGATTTTAAAATTTTGCTTTAACCATCAAATATATATTATACTTGATTTTTTTCTTATAAAATCTTCCTAATTAGGGGCAGAAATCAATAATATCAGCTCAAGGGTTCGACTGTAATTACAAAAAGACCATCTTTACATACGTTCTAGGGGGACCCATAAGCAATCAATTATTTTGAAATCGAAGAAAACTTTGTATTAAATTCAACGGTTAATTTCTTAATTTATTATATTACTATTTTTCATTATCAAAGACAGAATGCCATCTCTTTTGCCAATTTTCAATCATCCTCCCATAGGAATCGGGTTCGGTTCGTGAAGTAGAATATGATTTAAGAGACCTCTTTGATAAGTTAATTTCCGGAGCTAATTTCGCAGTTAGTTTGACTTTATGTTCTCATAAAAAATTAATTTCTCATCTCCGGTAACGATTATGTTAAGAAAAGAACCTCTAGGAAATCTGGATACGAAATGAAGCATAAATTGATCGATAAATGTTGTTGTTCTTGCCCCATATTCCTTGCCTAGTCAATTGCCTTTTCAGTTTCATGCAGTTATGTACTGTTTAATTGTGTAATCATCCAAGCGGACCCAAGGCTCCTCGATAATTCTTGAGTACTTAATTTTCGATCGGAATGCGTCATTATCATATTCAAGCTTTCGTCTGTTTTGACGCCTTTCATACAGAACGAGCTGGTGGTCGTCATAAAAGTGAATACAACGCCAAACGATTTGTGCACACAAGAGAAAACAATTTGATTAAGATGAGGTGTTAGTCAAGGTAAAAATCATCAAACGATTTATAGAATTACTATGCAAACTAAGACAGTAAAAATATTAGTTAATATCGACTTGCATTCAATTTGTCACATAGTGGTCTTTTGTCAAAATGATTAACTTTGTAGATGAGTTGCTAAATAGGTTGCATATGATTACCAACGATTTCATTTCCCACATATCTCTTTTTTCCTCCTCCTTTTTCTTTTATTCTACTCAATATTGCAGTCCGCGTTGCTTATGCATTTATATGCATTTAATGAAGGTCATAAAACCAAGAAAATTAAACGTTTTCTTAGGAAGGACTAACAAAAAAAAAACATCGAAGAAGAGTAAGAAAAATGAAAAAAGCAAAATATCACGTTTATTAAGTAGTAAAACACGACTATGCATATTTAATTGTTCATTATAGCGGTTATAATGATTATGATGATGACAATAATGATGATAATGATAATGATTACGTTTATATTGATGGTTGCATATAAAGCACCGAGGCATAATATCCAAGCCATGTCTTGCCGTCAGAGGAGACCACAGGCAGTCTACTAATGCAGTATAAAAATGTATTTCTTTATAATATTTTGACAGTTGTTTAAAAGAGGGGTACAACAACACAACACCGCAACTCACATACAGACAGACAGATATACACATATGCATACATGGTTAGTGACGTAGTAGCGGAGAAAGAATATACTCCGATAATTTATGTTAAGTATTCAATATGTAATGCGCCAGAAAAGCCGCTATTTACATATAACCGTTATGTTGCTTTTTTTTTTAAGTAAATTGTCGTGCGTCCACACAAACACACACGCACACATACACAAACGCGTAAATTGTGAGATATATGTGCATTTCTACAATTTCTACATATAAGTTAGAAAGATTTTCCATAAAAAGTAACAACTCACCTACACATTCCGTTGATTGTTTGGCATGCGTGCTAGAGGTTTTTGTGTCAAGCATGCTTTGCTTGCTTGCTTGCTTGCTGGCTTGCTTGCCTTACATGCTTATACCTGTGCATTAGATACTTTTTTTTTCTACACATGCAGATATATATTTGTTTGGATGCATACATCAACATATTTACCTCAGGCCGTTTCCGTACCACTGTTTAGCTCTCCCTCTCTCTCTCTCTCTCTCTCTCTCTCTCTCTCTCTCTCTCTCTCTCTCCCTCCGTTAACTTGGTTTTAAATATTTTGAAATACTCTTTTCTTACGATTCATGTTTACTGCCAGTGATGCATATTCGACGTAAAACGTAGAAAAAACAGAAAAGCAGAAGGAAACATTCTTGTTTTGACAATCAAATTTCGTGGCCTACCATTTGTACCTTAGTGCATGTTTGCCTTTACGTATGTATGCATGTGCGCAGCATAAGCATACAATCCATTATGTATTGCGCTTTCATTTCAATTTGCAAATTCTGTGACCGTTCATATCGTGACCTTTTATTATTGCTTTTTTTCCTTCCTCTCATTTGTTTGGTATTTTTGTATGTACACCCATCAGCACAGGATAGATTTGATTAGTCCTATCGTTTGTACCACTCACGAGAATGCCGTCCATCACATATCCACCAAATGTGTACATTCATTCTGATTCGCGAAAATTGAAAGAGGAATATGCAAGTTGCACGATATGTCTCGGTTAATGGCCACAGATAAGATTCGAGAATAAGGCAAACATAAGTAGGGACAAGAACTGAAAAACGCGAAATTTTTCGCAAATACTGCAAATAAATAAACATTTTATGTTAATTATGAATGAATAATAAACAAAATCATTCCCCCGTAAGCGTAAATATGGTTAACATTGGAATTCCGACAATTAATCAGTTGTCAATTTTGTCTTGACTTGTTGCGCCAAATATAGCGAAAATTGGAAAGACAAGCGGACACAGTTGACCCGTAGATTCCTAACTGATGTCCACATATCAAGGTTGCCAGAATACGTCGTGCATTCACAAACGCGCTTCTACTGGTGGGTATCAAACGGTCGCCCTAAAGGCGAATAGAGCTTTCTTATTTATTGTTGTCGCTGTTGTTGTCGTTATTCGTTTGTTTGTTCTCTTCTTTTTTTTTTCTTTTTCGTCTTTTATATTTTTGAGGTTTTTCGGTTATACTATTTGTCTTTCTGACTGTGACTCTTTCAATCTCTCACTCTTTCTCTTTCTTTCTATTGTTTTTAGTGTTTACTTGTATGTGTCACAATGCAAGGCCCAGTGACACTGTTTTGTTTGCCGAAAACGAAATGTTGACAGTGGAAAAAAATTCATAAATAATTTTTACCGCAAAGTGCACAATGCATCGTGCACGCTTCACAAAACAAAAAGGTCAAAGACAAAAACCACTGACAGTCTAGCAAGCACACGAATGCTTCGCAAAGCAAGTTCATGGTTAAACAAGAAAAAATATATACATAAAAATTGTATTTTTCTTAAATTTAGTTTATATAAATTTTATTTAAAATAATTTATTTTGGTGAAAACCAAAATTTGTGCCATCTGATAACCTGGAAGGCCTTTATTTGTCACGAAAATGCGGTAAAATCTAATTAAGGTTGACAGTGAAGTATATAATGACTCGGTAAAAGGTTTACAAAAACAGTTATAAATTTATGTGAAAATGTTGGTCTCCAAGAAAATTTGATGCCCCGATCTGAATGGTATCAGCTTTCCGATCGTTTCGAACAGAAAAGTTATGACGTTCCATAAGGCCAACAGCCAACCGCTGGTCTTTCTGTTACACTTCTACAACAAACCATGTCTCCTATTTTATGCACTTTGTTTTATTATCAATCAAGAAATGAAAACGTGAATAAATTTCTTTTCTCTTCAGTTATAAGATTTCCATCAATCTATCTTATTTAATCTATACATTAATGACTTGCCTTCGGCGATTAAATCTAGCCAGATCTTAATGTATGCTGATGATGTGAAACTGTTTTCTTCTTTTTCCTTAGAATCGCAATCACATCAGCTTCAAACTGACCTAAATAAATTGGTGGCATGGTGCTCTTCAAATTATATGACACTAAACCTAAATAAATGTAAGAAGCTTTCTTTCTCTAGAAGAAAGTCATTCATAACCCATGGTATTTGTTTACAAAAGTACATAATCGTGTATGTGTGTGTGTGTGTGTGTGTGGGTGTTTGCTAAGCGAGCTGGACGAAGAAAATCTTTAAATGATACTACCGGTTCTTAGTAACAGCATGCACGATTCGGCATCTATGGCGCTTACGTACTAAAAACTACCACCCCACACGATTAGGCTGGTTGTCATAAGCACGTTTCCGATGATAGGACCTCAGTGGAATACACTATTGGCTTCCACTCCCTCTGCTCTCTACCCGCTGTCCTTCAAGCCGCCGTAGTTCTTTGAGCACTCTGCTTACAAAGTCGCTTACTGTGCTCCAGACTTCTTTGCTGGCAGGTTACCCTTCCAATATCTTACTCGCCTTTATTTGGAGTCTGCCACTCTCGAACCTTCTGCAGCGAAAGATGCTATGCTCTGCATCTTCGTTCGTTTCCGAGCATGCCGGGCAATTCGGTGAGTTGTCGTGCCCGAACGTGGACACGTACTTTCGAAAGCAGCCATGGCCAGTCAGGAACTGGGTGAGGTAATAATTTAACTCAAATCCTTGCTAATGATGCCTGGATGCCGGCAGCTTTCTCATCCGCGGTGCTTAAAGTTGAGTCGATGGTGGAGTATCAGTCCAAGGTATTTCAGGGCAGAAGATGACTGGAGCGTGTGCTGCCCGACTCGTATGTAGCATGTTTCCACACGTTTCCGGCTGCTTATTAGTACCGCCTCAATTTTATGCTCGGCTAGCTCTAGCCCCATCTCATCTAGCCACGCCTTCACATTAACGATAGTCTCGTTAGCCGTCGTGTCTACCTACGTAACACATTTTGCAACAACTGCGATTGCAATATCGTCGGTAAGGCCGATAGTCGTTACCCGGCAGGGAGGTTCAGTTCAAGAACACCGTTATACATTATGTTCCACAAGAGAGGAGCAAGGACTGATCCCTGTACGACCCGTCGACTCTTTTCTCTCGTCGCTATCACACACTAGGGTGAGTTTCGAAAGGTAACTTGTTATTATCTTAAGTATATACCTTGAACCTGCAATCTTATGAGGGCCTTACGAATAATCCCTCAGTCCGCCGAATTGAAGGCGTTTTTCACGTCTAGCGTAACGACGGCGCAATACTTTTTATCACCGCCCCTCCATCGATCTCCGGGTATAGCGTCTGAAGCAAGCGTCACGACATGGTTTATGGCATCTATCGTAGACCGTGCTCTTCTGAACCCGTACTGGTTATCCGAGAGAGCGTGCCTTCCTTCGACCACAGCCAGCAGACGTTCGTATACGACCCTCTCCAATACCTTGCCTATTGTATCTAAAAGGTAAATGGGTCGGTATGACGATGGCTCCAACCTTTGGACCTTCCATTCGTCTGGGAATGTACTTTCGTCCAGACACCTTTGCAGCATCATCATGAAGATGTCTGGCCTCCTACGTATCGCTGCCTTTAGGGCCTTGTTTGGGATTCCGTCTGGTCCAGGAGTTTTCCTGTCCCCAATTCTTTTGCAGGCGCTTAAAAGCTCGTCCGCAGTAATTCCTGGAATTGCTTCGTCTTCTCTACCAACACGTACGGCGGCCTCTGCTGAAAAATTGTGGCTACTATCCGCCGGAGCGTGTGCGGGTACGTGATTTGCGGCGTTCTCTGCCCTTTGACCTTCTTCTCTCTATAGAGACATGCGCGGCGACTTAAAGGAAGCCATAAAAACTAGCAAACGGGAAAGCTTTGATGAAATATGCCAGGATGCCAATACTAATCCGTGGGGAACGGCATATAAAGTCGTCCTTTTTTTTGTGAGGGGAAAAATCATTAACAGGCGCCCCTGAGGGCAGTGCAAGACTTTAACCCGCTAAAAACCACTCCTCCTATTCCCTACCCTATGGCACGACCATTTAGGCATATCTTCACAGCGAGGGTAGCCGTTTAGGCACTACTTAGAAGTTTACGTTGACGCTCTTCCTTTCTTTGTTTTCTCATTATGTTTGCGACGAACACTCCTACCGCCTTCCATATTTTCAGGTCGTGCAGCATATTTGTCACAAGATTGTCGGGGAGAGGTATAAAGTCCTGTTGTGTGTGCGTGTTTGTGTGTGTGTGTGCGAGCGTGTGTAAATTCTTCGTTTGAGCTCCGTTTCTTTTATGACATGTATGTAAAGTAAAAAAAGTTATGGAATACCAGTGTGGTTAGTGCATGAGTTCTTCAAATACGACTGAATGGCAAGCAATGTTAAAAAATAAAAAAAATTCTTAAGTATGTTCTGAGAGGGCAAAGAAAAGCTGCACACTTTTGTGATATTTTAGGTATCGACAAAAAGCCAGGCTATACCTTGGAGAGTGTGTCCTCAAACATCAAGCCAACTAAAATTGTAACATTTAATGTGCAAACGGTATGTTTGCAGTACGTGTGTATCTAACCAAAATATTAGATCTACAATCAAAAACAAATTCTCGACTTTTGTTAACAAAAATTCAATTTGATTTAAAACATACTTGTTACAAACCCTATAATAGTCGAGGCAGACACCAACATTATCGATAGTCTTTTGTCTTTTATCGGACAGGTTGCGAATGTCCTCGTGATAGAAACTTTGTGATTCTGAAGTGACCTAGATCATTGAGCTGCTTTCTTAGAGAGCTGCCACTCTGATAAAAGTATGACTGCACTGATCTTATTCAGTGATAATCAGGAAGAAGATTAGATTAGAATAATTTGCTTTGTGGGTGAAGTTCCCAGCCTTAGTTGAAGATCACTTTCTAGTTTGCTTTTATTGAAGACGAACGGAGCTATGCGCTTTTCATCGTATCCAAGATAACAATTTTTCGCGAAAATTACACAAACCATTTTCTAACTGCTTCGTAGCTTTCCGCATTTTCATCCCCAGTCCACTTAATCATTTCCGTAGGTTCAGCTGCATTTTGTTGTTACCTTAACCCACTTAAAACGCATTGACTTAAATTTTGCGGCTTACGACGGTAAACAACTGCAACTTTTACCGTACAAGCACCAAAGTCCTGCTTACGTATACTCAAAACTTCGGGAGAATTGAATGCAACAGGTAGACCTAATAAACTAACACACTTTAAGGTAGAGCATTTAATTGTGGACTTAATATTTATGTCTAAAATTCTTATAGCTGATTTTTTTCAAACTCCCATTAAAACTACTCCCGGGTAGCTGACGTTTTTAAGGATATTTTTGGAAGAGAACCAACTGAATTCTTTGCTTCTTCTTATTCTTCCTATGTATTTTTTTGCCTCTTTTCTTCCAAGCGACAAAGATGATAAAAGGAAGTCATTGAATGTAATCGAATATATTCAGAAATTTAAAAATCATTCCTATTGCTAAAAATTTGCGAATTTATTCGATTCTCACTAAGAACGAACGCTTAAAGCTTTTGCGAGAAGAACTAGGAGATAAACATCCTAAATTCATCATTAATTGCTAATCTATTTATAACGAATCTAATCAACAATATTTGTTTTGTCCTAATAATAATATCGAGTAAGTATTCGTCCGTGTATATTGAACGTTATACAAAAGAAACTAATTTAGAACATTACGTAAGCATTCATGCTGTAAATGAAGGCATTGTTGTGCTTCTCTGACAGAAGTTATATTATTTTTGCACAAAGTAAAGTAGGCAACAAAACGGAAAAAACTCTAAAAGCTTAACTTAGCAGTTACTGGTGTTTTATAAGATACTTCTTTATATACCCGCTATCGCAGGCTGGGGAAAGTTGGAGGTATATTCATTTTGTCAAGACATTTGCAACGCCCGGGAGAACGCTTCGTAGACTCAATATATTACATATGCGTATAGAAATTGAGCTGCGACAATAGGCTTTTTATTTTTATTCTATTTGCCTAATAGCTGAAGTATCGAAATTTCATTTTCTTGTCAATATTTTTTGTTTTTGTTTTTACGACAGTGGTGGTGGATATATACTTGCTTTTTTTAATATTGCACAAAAAGGGCGATTTAACACCAAGGCATTGGTGTTTGTGTGACAGACATTTAACTTTGAATAAGGATATCATGTTTAGACAATCCTATATACACATAGGTTTACCGTCGAAAATCTTAAGTGGCGGCGAAAATTCGTGTGCCAGATAAACCTTATATTAAGCATCGCAATAGAAGGTAACAATATTCATATATAACATGAAAATATGTACAAGTTCATCAAAAAAAAAAAGAGAAAAAAAATTCCGGCAAGAAACGGTAGTAAATAAAAAAAAGATTGAAATAAAGCTGCTAGTAGTTCGAAACGTTTAGAAGCTCCTTTAATGTCCATAATTTTGTGTATAAGAAAGAATTTCGCAAGCAGAACACTTTTGTCAACACGATTTCTACAAATCTTAAAATAGTTCGCATTAATGCAATTAGTTAAAGATATGAATGGAAGATATGCTTCTCAGCTATTCTTACACAAACGCGATCCGAGTATTTTTGTTGTTTGTTTTTTGAATGAAACGAAAGTCAAACCATCCACGTGCCATGCTTAGACACCACGTCAAATCGTTACGACTAGGCATGACACAGAGCTTGCAAAAGAACAAAATCTTCACAACAGAAGGCATCTCCGAAACACTTGCTCATTTATGCATTAATTATATGCGTCTTGCATACGATGCTGAACATTCATGATGTAGGTCGTAAGAGAAATGCGTCGAACAACGCCTGCGAGAAAACTCGAATTTTGCAAAAAACTTTCATTTTTTCTTTCTCTTAGCATATCTTGGTCGATACATTACCACGCAATTCAATAAGCCTCTGGTCTGATTTATATATAGCCACAGTATTGGCAGACTCATATAATATTAGAATAGAACTAAACTTCAAGCTTCAACAAGTTCATGACATTCTGACAATTAGTTTACAAGTTGCAATGATTTTCGTGGCGCTGCTTTTATTATTTTCGGAGCAGTGCCAAATTCGGAAATTCGTTCGTTGATGAAACGGTGCGTTTTGACGAAAAAAATACCGCTAATAATCAACCTCAGGTTGGAAGATGATATAGCGACTGTTGGTTGTCGAAAAATTAAATTTGTAGACGGTTTACTAGTTTTAAACAAAGTCACATGGGCACCGGTGATCCAGAACGGTCTGGACGCACGAAAAAAAAAACAAAAAAAAGGTGCATAAAGTCATTTTGAAAGACCGGAAAGTGAATTTGTGCGAGATAGCTGGCACGATAGAGATATCAAAAGGCAGCTGATCCACAATTTTGCATGAATATTGATCCACTAGAAAGGTCTGTTTGCAGTGTATGCCGCGTTTAATCGGTTTTGGCGAAACACAACAATGTATTGGGTCCGCTCAGGCGAAATAAATAGAGTTAAATCGACAATCACACGAGTGGACAGCAACGCGGCGAAAGCTGTCCAAAGCGACCAGAAAGGCAAAAATCGATAAGGAAGGTCACAGCGTCCGTGTGGGGTAGTATTTGTTGATTATCTTGAAAAAGGACAAAGGATCAATAGCGAATATTAAATAACATTATAAATGCGTTTGAATGACAAAATTGCAAAAAAACGGCAAGCTAGACCGGACACTTATTGAGTGATGTGATACTTACTGAAGACATGCCGGGAAAGGTTAATCTAAGGTCGTATATGTTATCACAGATATTGTGGACTTTTTTTTAAACATTAACATCTTTCCACGACGACATCTGCCGAAATTTTATTACAGATTTCTGTGATTATTGACCAGCGTGCGTAATCATTCGATCGCTGGACCACCCGAAGTTTGCCAAAATTGATTTAATTAGTTAAATAAGTCAAACAATTGAAACGTTATAAAATAATTTTTTGCCAATCAATGGCTTAGAAACCATAGATTTTGAATTATGCTTGTTATCATTTTAACATTTGCCACAAGCTTTTAACCAGCGCTGTCTAAGTCAGGCCGAAAGAGCGAGAATACCATTTTCCATTTTCTAGTTATTGTATCATCCAAGCTATGTTAACATAATTTCTCGCTCGTTTTTGTTAAAATATACAATCTTTATAATAATTATTTTCTTCTTTAATTATCCCAATTGCGTAAACATTTTGGATGTGGAGTACGAAGCATGAGTGCATTATCTTGTCTATCTCATAAAGTCTTCAAGTATGAGTAACGATTTGTGTGCTACAAAAATGCATTCAAACTCTTGAACAAACATTTACTTGTTATTTTTATTATTATTTCTATTGCCGTTGCTCTTGTTGTCGTTATTAGCATTGTTGCTATACCCAATTATTGTGGCTTTTGTGGGATGCTGTTCAACAGAAATTTGTTAATTTACTTTATCAACATCGTAAAAGAACAAAAAAAAAAAAAAAACACAAAACAACAACAAAAGCGATATTTTGGAGGTTTTTCTGTCATTTACACTGCCGATGATTGGTTTGCTCTGCTCATACTTAGGGCTAATTTAAAATGCATGTATTCAGTAGAGGATGTGAGTCTTCCACATGCTTGTACATGCGTAGAGCAATGCCTTATAGACTATAAGTTTTGTCCGATTCTGATCTATTATAATTGTTGTTGGGGTTGTCTGGCAATTGTATTAAATTTCATTAACCTTGCTTTTCCTAAGAGAGCGTGGAGCCATTTAAAATTTTCTACATACTTTCGTTTCTTTTTTTTTCTTTTACGCTTTTTTTATTGATCTAGGTTTTGAAGAAAAGAAAAAGAAAATGTTATAGATCGCAGAACATAGTTTGACGTAATCAAATATGTCTGTCGCTTGGTACTTAAAGACAACATGATCGCCGGTAAAATGTCCCTTTCGCCATGATCCAGCTATGGCAGCCAATTAATATATAAAAGGGAATCGCAGAGGGTTTCGTAGATGGAACTTTCGTGTTCTATGTCCAGTGAATTTTTATAGCTGTCACAGATTTATGTAGCGTCGTATTATTTGAAGCACTCAACAATACCCGCTAAGAGAGAGGCCGTAATACGTTGCCCCTCTGCTGATCTATCAGCTTGTCCGATTATGAATTCTACTGACTAACTTTATTTCATTATTACACAAACTGAAGAGAAAGTCTGACTGCAAGAATCAATTTACGTAAACGCCTCTATTGTATGAAGCAAATTGTAGCTCACATCTAAGAGACGAAATTAATTTAAGCTTTGAAATAAATATTTCCCAAGGCATAAACCTCAACTTCCGGGCGTTAAGTACGGATGTTTCAAAGCAGCTTAGTCTGTCATTTATATACTTTGCAATCCTGGATAATATAGAGTGGCTTTGATTAATGATTAATTTTGATCAAGGGCTTTTCCACTTGGAACGACACACATTTGTCGACTTAAATAAAGCTTCGCCAGCCTGATAAGGCGTGGTTGAATTTTAAACTGGTTCGACGACCGTCTTACGCATTCTGGACCAACGTAAACAGATCTAGTAATATGCCTCGGTTTGTTCATCATTTGTAGGCGTCATGATTATAGAATGTTAACCTTATCCTGGAATCTGTCTTACGTATACTTTTGTTTCTTTTTATCAGTTAAGAATCGAAAGTCCGCTAAATTGTGATCTATAAGGTCGACAAATACAACAAATCGAAAGTCGTTTTTATTTTACTAACATTATTATATTTAACAAAATTTTTACTACGATCTTATTTCTAATTTAAAACACGACAGACTGTTATGAGATCTATTTCGCAACAAATGGAAAATTTTGATAACATCTACGGTTGTGTTTTTTTAGGATTTATTTAAAATACGGTAATTAAAGTACAAAAAAAAAATTCAGCAAATTGATAGGCTTCAGATGATTCGATATGAATCGATATAATTTGTTTTTATTTTTTTGCCTTTTTTGCCTTTTTTGCCCCCCTCTCGTTAGCCATCCGCTTACCAATTAAGAATCCAGTCTTTCTATTATCTAATATATGTAATTTATGTTTAGTCTTTCATTTTCTTATCGTCAAAGTAATGCTTTACTTGCAATCGTCTAGCGAGTTATGAAAGAAAGAAGTCTTCTTCATTCATTTAATAAGATACTCTTTGTAAATGGTTTTCGAATTGCTTTTCAAATTCCACCCTTATCATACGCATTCACGAACAGTTGATTGTGCCAGTCGATTTAATTTAACTTTAGTTCAATTGTTAATCCAATAACGATTTGTTTCGTAAATGGTGCCAGTTTCGAAATGTCAAAACATTTCATTTTGTTGGTCTTTTTTTTTCCATAAAATAGAATTTCTCATCATCTCAAATGAGCACAGAATTCATTAACTCAGATAGATAAGTGATCTAAACGAAATGACTGCCTATGGAGGAAACTTGAAATGAAATTAGTCTCTCGAATTAATTTTGAAAACAAATTGAGGGAAAATGCTTGAAATGAAGAAGTTAAGTTTCACAAACCGAATCAGTTCATTATAAGCGTGAGGATGACAGAGTTCCATAGCTTGATGCCCATTGACATCTGAAGTCTAAACAAAGATATGCATATGCATGCAGCAGCGTTTAATTTATTGATTAACTCATCATATAAGAAAAACTGTCATACAGAATATGTGCACGTTTTTTATAAACAGTACAAAACAAACCAAACCCTTCATGTTTGCTTACGAAATTTATTAGTTTAGAATTTCCTAGAGATGTATGTTCAATCAATGCGAAATCGCAGAGAATATTTAAAAATATCGACTAAAGTGGTTTCGCTACAAAACTAACGGGCATATATCATAACCCTTTACATTGGCAGTTCGAAATATGTTTTATGTTTTTAGCTGCCGCTTATAAAGTTTGCCAATCTGCTTTTATTCTCTCAATATGCGTTTACCTTCCCTAGAATAATAATCACTTACGTCTCAGCCCCGTTTAAATCAACTTCTCTTAGAGAGAGAGAGAGAGAGAGAGAGAGAGAGAGAGAGTAGTAC